>JANTPZ010146374.1:0-27682 GCA_025593235.1 Vachellia pachyceras
CCATAGATGTAAAGTGACTCCCAAATTAACGACAGACACTCTATAAACTCAATTATTATGAACCAAAATCTAGCTGAGCAATCATGTTGAGTTGAATGCAAGAACTAAAACCTGTAATGAAGTTGAAATTAGCAGAACCTTCCGAAGGTGGGGAATTTCGGGATCAACTAAAAACGGTATCTTAATCAGAGAAAAATGAAAGAAACGTGGAGAAGGATAATTGAAGAGAGACTAGAAGGATGGATTTGACCTGCGGAAGAAAAGGATCCAGCTTGGGATGCTGATTGATTGCGGATGTACTTGAAGAAAAGCACAGCTGGATCTATACAAAAAGAAAACCCAGAAAGGAAAAAACAGAAAAACATTTATGAGATGGAATGAATTGCATCGAAGAGAAAGTGTATGTTTGGGATCTGTTGGGAGAATGGATTTTACATATTCCGAGGTATTTTATGAATTTTGAGATAGTTTTACGGATTTCGAGATGATTTTTATGGATTTCGAGATGGTTTTTACAGATTTCAAGATGGTTTTGTTTCGGCTAACGTGCGCCGTTTTGGAGCTAATAAGCGCATGGCCAATACTCAGATGTCAAATTCGGAGAGGCTCGGGAGGGTGCTGAGCTATATAAGCGGGCGTGCAGAGCTCTTTTGGGAGAAAAAGTAATGGCCTCGTGACAAGTGGTACAGAGCCAACCCTGAGCCTTCGGTCTATGGTGGACCCTCCAGACGATAGCGAGGTTGTCGGAATGTCAAAGTCCCACATCAGAGAGGCTCAGAGGGTGCTGGACTATATAAGCGGGCGCGTTGTACGCCCTCATGAAAGCTCTTTTAAAGGAGAGTAATGGTCCCGTGACATGAGCAGTGACTAGTGACTACGAAAAAGACAAGGAAGATTATGTTTTTTATTCTCTTTTCTAAAAAATAAAAAAATTTCAGTGCCCATCCATTTTAATAAAAAAAATTTATTTTTTAAGAGAAATGTGCCAAGATTCGAACACATGACAGGTGAGGCTAAATTACCCGTCAAGCCAAAATGCTTTATGCAATGAATTTATTTTTTTAAAAGTAGAGGTTATAAAGTTATATTTATTTCGAATTTTACATATATCAAAATAAAATCTTTATTTTAAAATATAAAAATTAAATTAAATCAAAATTGAAACATTCAAAATCAATCTTATTGTTCAAAATCAAAAAGTAAAAAAAAAAAAACCATGCCTCTCACTTACCACTCCACTCACATCTCATGTTGCATCTCTTATTTAAGAATTTGAGTGTAATTTTTCTTAAAATTAATATCAATTTAGATATGGAGACAAGAAAGGACAAGGGCTATCCATCGGTTAGCCCATCCCATCCAATACAAACACAAATGCATATTGCCCTAGGGCTCATACAATAGTTATATGTATTGGATTAATTGTTATTTTTGTTTTGAAAGTTTTCATAAAGTATTGTTGAGTATCCGAAAATTTTTTTAGTACAACCATAGAAGTTTTAGGGTTAGTTTTTATGGATTTTGAGGCAAAATCTAGATTTTGAAGAATAACTTTTACATATTCCGAGGCAAATTCTAATTTTCAAAACCTAAGTTTTAAAAGACTGTGTTTGGGAAGTTATTGACTCATAAAAAGTTCGAAATAAAAAGCAGGTAGGAAAGATGAAAAAAAAATAAAGAAAATTTATTAAAAAAAGTGTCTGCCTTGGCAAGAAAATAACTTTTTTAAAACCTATGTTTCAAACTGAGGTTTTATATCCAAAATAACTTAGAAAAGTTTTTATATTTGGACAAAATCTAGGTTTGGGCCAAAGTTTAATTTTTGTAATAAAACCTAGATTTTGTATAGAAATTCCAAACAAACCCTTAAATACGTTCAATTTCATCCCACCGTTAGTTTTGACTGGGGTAACTAACGTAGGGTGAAATTGTTATGTTCTTATATTTCCGAGGCAACATCGAACCTATTTAAAATTTATAGAGCGATATTACCTCAAAAAATTTCTGAATGTCCAATGATACTTCATGAAAAGCTCCTGAACAAGAATGATCTCTAACACTATTTTATTCAATAAAGGAAAATAGCAAGTTCCTTTGAGTTTGAATTGGATGATTTGTACAGACTGTATTTGATGTTATCTCTTCCTCTTCTCTCTAAACTCTCAAATTATTCATTAAAACCTTCAGGTCTTGTTTTAATGTTTTGTCCCAATTCTCAAAGACACAAGTTAACTTGAGATGGAGATAGAACACTGGGTGGGGCCATTCATATTTATGTCTCATTCCATGCACACCCCTAAAACTTTTCAATAGTTAACATGATAAGTCTGTTAATTAGTTTCCTTAAAAAAGATTCACTATGTTGAGGATAAGCTTGTCTTTCACAAATTCTCCCAAAAAAAAAAAGTGGTTAATCAATTTTGGATAGAACATGATCGTTAAGCCAAAAAAAAACAAAGAAAGAATAATTCATATGTTATTTAACTGTATATTCCCTTTTTCTTAAATTGTGTGAATTAATTAGATATGGTTTATCGTAAGCAAAATTACTAACTTTTATGATTTTATAATTTAGGATTATAAAATTACTAACTTTTATGAAACCCTAACTTTTAACTTTATAAACTAAATATTTATGATAGGAGATAGTATAATTTTTCATTGTGCTTGTTGACTAAATATTATAGTATAAACTAAATATTTAACTTTATAATATTTATGATAGGAGATAGTATAAACTAAATATTATATATGGTTTATTGTGCTTCTTGACTAATGGTATAATTTTTCACATGGTACCGAGGGCAAAAATTAATTAAATACCTTCAAACTAAGTGTTACATATGAGAGCGTTATGTATGTATGTATGAATGACATTAATTAAGTACCTTCAAAGCAAGTGTTACATATATGTATATACACACACATAAAAAAGGTGAGAATGAACCCTCAATCACATACTTGGATGACGAAAGCTTTCACCAGTACCACTTATATTTTATTTTGGATCAAAGCATACTTTAATTATTTATATTATTTTTATGAAATTGTACAAATTATTATATGTATATACAAGATCCTTTTTTCTTTCTAAGTTTTATTCGCTAGATAGGCTTTCCCACGTATTATACAAATTGTGTGTGTATTCTCGCCTTCTATGTATACATATATCATTCTTTTTTATATATTGAATTGTATTCTAATTTGCACTTCATATAACTAATACTCCCTTATGTCCCCATTAGTCAAGAAGCACAATTTATAAGTGAAGCTGCTTCCATTAACAACCTTTTGGTATCATTTTATAACACATTTTCTTGCTTACAACCTCTGGGTAATTCTTCTTAAAATTAATATTAATAGTATACCGGCTATCCATCAGTTAGCCCATCCCATCCAATATATATAGACACACGTACATACATTTTGCCCTAGGGCTCATGCCGTAGTTATATATGTTGGGTTAAAGATTATTTTTATCTTGAAAGTTGAAGTATTATTGAACACCCTAAAGTTTTTGGGTGGAGCCTTGAATGTTTTGAATATGTGTAATTTCATCTAACAGTTAGTTTTTACCATAGCTTAATTGGGTCAACTAACGGTGGGAGGTGAAATTGTTATATTTTTTATATTTCCATGATAATATTACACATATTTAAAACTTATAGGATGACATTTCACCCGAATAAAACTTTTAGGTGTTTAGGGACATTTCACGAAAAGCTTGGAGTAAAAATGACCTTTTAACACTATTATATTCTATAAAGGAAAATATTAAGTTCCTTTGGATGATTTGTACAGGTTTTGGCAACTGTTTTTGATGTTATCTCTTCCTCTTCTCTCTAAACTCTCTATCCATTTATTAAAACCTTTAGGTCTTGTTTTATTGCCTTGTCCCAATTCTCAAAGACAACAAGTTAATTTGAGATGGAGATAGAAAACTAGGTGGAGCCATTCATGTTATGTCTCATTTCCATGCGCACCCCTAAAACTTTTCAATAGTTAACATGATAAGTCTGTTAATTAGTTTCCTTAAAAAAATCACTATGTTGATGTTAATTAGTTTCCGTTTGGTATAATGGAATTAATTTTGATGGAAATGGAAATGGATATGGAATGGATATGGATGTGGAAATGAATATGAAAATGGGTTTTAAAAATACATTTGGTATGCCATGGAAATAATGATAGAATCCATGTTTTTGTTTTTTGTTTGAATGGTGATTTTTTTGGAAATGAAACCAAAAAGACTATTTTACCCTTGATCAAATTATAAAGTTAGCTCCATAAGGGTATTTTTGTCCAAAATATGTTGACTCCATGGAATTGAAATGAATTCCATAGGTTGAGGTGTGGAATTGAAAAGGGGTGTTTTGGTGGAATTGAATTCCACATGGATTTACAATTCCATCAAACCAAACATGTCAACCTCATGGAATTAAATTCCAATTCCAATTCTATACTCCCATTTCCACCCTACCAAACAAGGTATAAAACTTTTCAATAGTTAACATGATAAGTCTTTTAATTAGTTTCCTTAAAAAAATCACTATGTTGATGATAATCTTTTGTCTTTCACAAATTCTTTCCAAAAAAAAAAAAGTGGTTCATCAATTTTGAATAGAAAACATGATCGTGATTTTAAATTTTAACCGTATTTAACATGAAACCAAACACATTTAAATACTAATGAACTTTGTACCTTACCTTTGAAAAAAAATAGCCAAGGACCAACATAACTTTAAAAAGTCGTTGATAAATAGATGTGGAACCCTTCAAAAATATCTTGTAGCCTAACCATTATTTATATAAATATCTAAAGATATTATATACAGAGAGAATTATTTTAAAGTCCCATGTTACGAATTAATTACTGTAAGGTCCTAAAAGGTTGTTAATGGTAACTGCATCACTTGTCAATAATGTTCCTCGACTTGTTATTAACAACCTCTTTGGACCTTAGAGTAATTAATTCACTATCACGGAATCTAAATGCAATTCTCCCTTGTATATATACTCATATATATATATATATAATACTCTTGTAAATATCGTTAATTGATATATGCCAACTTTGCATAAAACCATTATTTAAATTGAAGTCGTCTTATTCAATGATATGAAAGGTTAGTGAGTGGTAGTTTTCATTATATTATATACACTATTTGTTTTGGCTTTGAGTTATATATACAGAATGATACTACATTCGATCCTTAATTTAAGAATCATTTGATTTTTTTAAGATTAAGGAAACTAATTAACTTTTAATACTTACAATTTGTCTCAAAACTAATTTGCTTGACTTATAAACTGAGACTTAATTTAATGATGTATATAAGTATTGCAAAATATATATAGTATAATTAACTTTTTTAATCTTTTTAATTGTCCCAAAAAAATCAATTAATCGTTACGATCTAGTATACATGTCTTTCTCTTTCGTTTTACAGTATGTTGTCACCAATAGTGCATCTTGTTTGGATATATCTATTGGGATATTTGAGTTGATAGGTGCAAAAGAGTTTTTGAAGAGGAAGCTCAAAACAATCTCACTAGTACTCAATATATCTACTTTTTTTAGAGCATGTTGGGACCAAACTATCTTGTTACAATGTAATTTTTTTTTTGGTGACAAGTTACAATGTAATTTTTATTCAAGGCAATGTATTGAGCAATAGGAAGACATCAATGGAAGGCTTGGTTTTTGTAAACTAGAGGTAGATGGTTCTGTACTCAGCTTAAGACAAAGGTGGTGTGGCGGTGTTCTTTGTGAAGTTGATGACCGATGGGTAAATGGATTCAGTTGTAAACTCACTAATGTTCCTCCAGCTATTGCAGAACTTATTGTCATTATATATAGGTTGCAATTATGTTGTAAACGTCAATACAAAAATGTCAAAGTCATCATGGACTGTATTCAGGCTGTAAATCTAGCGACTCGAGGATGTGATGCTAGTCATTCATTCAAAGATATAGTAGATAAACTCATATATCTATATCTAGAAATTGTAATATTGTGTTTCAACATGTTTCAACAGGTAGCAACATTTTAGTGGACAATGTAACCAAAATAACTCATGATTTGATAGGAAATTTTTATTTCTTTGATCAACCCCTACCTTCCTTACACCAAATGGTGGTTGATGAGTGTATCAAAAAAATGGTGGTTGATGGGATCTTTTACCCTCTTAAAATTTTTTAATGTTCTATTTCTAATTAATGGATTTTAGGTTTCTATAAGGCAAAAAATGTTGCCACCAGCAGCGGGGGGTTTTGGTGTAATAGGGAAGCATCTCGCCGACAATATTAGACATTGCCAGCTATGACTTGTTTCATTTGTACCATACATTTTTCTTTAATTCATGTATATCAAATGAAGCTAGCCAATTTGTTAGGGAATATTCTTATTTATAAGTAATATTCTATCTGATTCTTTATATAAACGATTTGGAAAATTTGAAATACACGTTTTCATGATTAATTAGATGTTTCTTTTGTATATTTTTGTCACTCATTCTCTCTCTTCTTTTCCCTGATTCAATATCTCTCACACTCATCATACACATAAATTAGGTTACTGTCAAGAAAAAAATTACACCTCTTACACATTTACAATTTTAATTAATTTTAAAATTAATATTTAAATATTTTTTATTTATAAAAAGGATGGAGACGGAGTATTTAAGAAGGGAGAGGATATATATACACGTATTATACAAATTGTGTACGTGCTTGTATTCTCGCCTTATATGTATACATATATCATTCCATTTTATATATTGAATTGTATTCTAATTTGCATTTCATATAATTAATATTCCCTTATGCCCTCTTTAGTCATTATCAAAGTACCTTTTCCGCTAAAAGCATACATATCCTTTTATTAGATGTAATTATTTCAAAACACTATCGGATACTAAATGTGGATGCCTCTTTCCACAAAAATTCAAATAGTAATACACCATATTACGAGGGAATAACCCCTTTGCCTCCTATAGGACTGAGGATAAATTCATAATAAACCTAATTGTTAAGATAATAAGACCATAATATATAATATGTCCGTTTGGCAAAGCGGTGGAAAAGTACTTATGGGCTTATTCACACAAGTCGAGGCAAATATGTGGAGTTGATTGTCTCGTTTTGCGGAAAAACACTGCTGAACGTGCTTATGGCTACAAGCGTTGCCAAACAAACACAATGAGATAATACCACAGGGCGCTATATACTTTGCAAATTCAGTTTTTTAAGGGGGCAATTCTTTATTTTCAGCATTTTTTCTATGATGACTTAATTATAGTCTAACCTGACTCAACCATGTAAACGATTTTATTTTGTAGATATTGAGTTGCTAGAGAATCTAATCGACAATTCAATTGCCGAGTCCTTTAATTAATCCGTTTGGCAAAGCGATGGAGAAGTACTTATGGACTTATTCACACAAGCTGAGGCAAATATGTGGAGGAGATTGTCTCGTTTTGCGGAAAAACACTGTTGAACGTGCTTATGGCTACAAGTCAAGCGTTGCCAAACAAGTACAATAACTGAATACAAGAAACTTTTTAAAACTTAGGTATAAAGTTGAAGATGGAATTGGTTGCCCAATAAAATAGCAGCTCCGTGAATCCAACTTTTCAGGCCTAAACCACATACAAAAATCCTAGTTTTGTATGGTACTGAACTATTTACTTGCATCATAAATTTCAAGCAGTGGCTGCACCAAAAAAAAAATTATAATCAGTGGGATGCGTGATTGAAGATTTTTCAAGACAGAGCAAATGAATCTTCACAGGTACATTTAATCAGGAAGCATACACTCTAGGAAATTATCATTTTATTTTTTTATTTAACAGTAATTTTTCTTGTTATTAAACCTTTTCTTTGCTTTTCCCCTTCATCTTAATATCAAACAAAAATTTTCCAAAAATCCCATTATAATAATTTTTGCCAAACCGTTATAAAGTTATTGCTTAAAGGTATATGAAATTCGATAAAAACTTACAATGGAATGTATTTTTAACACGTGCAACTCTTTCTAGCTATGTATAATATATCCTCAACTATGTTATGGCATTTTTATAAGTTATTCCAAAGAATACCCCTGTTAAACTTAAGTGGAAGTAGGTAAGATTTAAAATTGTGTGGCATAAAGTGGAGGGTAAAACTGAAAAAACAAGAATAATTCTTACATAGTACGTATATTTAGACTTCACAAATTCAGACCGGTCCAGTTAAACCCAATTGAAGTGAAGGATGATTTTTTTGAAATACCATCTGTTTGTTTGCGGGCTCAAGTAGACCCCAGCCCTCTACCACATTAAAAAAAACATTTTTTTACATCTTTTCAAACGAATATAATAAAATTTTTAATTTAAAACATAAATGTTATTAAATAATTAAATGTATTAACCCTTTTCATAAATAGAATAAGTAACTGTTGATAAAATCCTTTGATTAAACAGTAATACTAACTTTTATCATTTAATATATCCGTGTTATTTGATTCTGTTTTGAATAGAGAATAGTTGTTTTCTTTGTTTATCTTACATTTATAAAAATGATTCTATCAAACTTGTAAATGGAAAAACATTTTCTAAAACCATTAATAACCAAATTAAATATTCTTAAAATTTGGCTAGAAATTTTTTAAATTTCATGAGAAGTATTTCACAAAGTAAACAACACTTTTAGTAAATAAGCTTGAAAAGTACAAAATGTTAAGAAAATAATAACATTTATAATAATATATGCTTGAAAATTAAAAGTTATAATATATGAAAAAATCACTAGAAAATTAGTCAGATTTTAAAATTAATAAATAAAAAAGTGGTAGGCTTAAACGGGCTATCCTTTTTAAGCATGCGGCCCTGCATGGCTAGCCCTTTTAAACCCAACTTCTTCTAGATGCTCTAAATCACAAACCCAACCCTTGACTTAAACAGGTTGGCCAGACCAGCTCAACCCATTTTGCTGGCACTAATTGGATCTATCTAGTTAAAGACCCTTAAGCCTTGGTTCTCAAACTAGATAAGAACATGTCTAATGCAGCAGCAAGAGGAAGCAACAGTAGCTCCGTGAGAGTGACATGAATCTTAATTTATGTACAGTGTCATCATTAAGGAACGCCAAAATGAAAGAATGATCACTAATTTGTATGCCTTAATACTATTTTCAAACATCTCTTACCTTGGCTTCTAAGCTTGTATGGCCCATCTCTTGACTTGCAGGAACAGTGCCAAACTTTCGAACCAGAATCTTAAAGCATGGTATGAGCATTATGTACAGCGTTCCCAGAATAAACGGCGCCGCCACAAGCCACCCTAATAACTGTAAGAAGTCGAAGAGATAAATAAAACTTCAAATGTCATATAGATATATATATATATATATATATTTTGGAAAGGAAATCAAACATGGGAAACCTCATAGGCACAATGCCAATTGGCATATTTACGTACCAAAAACATGAAGTAAACTGTGCAAGCTTCTTGATCCGAATAATAGAAGCTAATGGGCGTAGTATCACTAATGAATAATGATGATATCAAGTAACATAATGTTAAGAAAGGATCAGAATCAGAAAGCGGTTCAATTGCCTACTATGCTTCATGAATAGTGATCTAAGGTAGCATCATTAGGTTCTATGATAAGTAGCTCAAATGGTGATATTATGATAAAACTATTAAACAGGCTGACCCGTGGGTTCTAGGTTGGGTTGTGCAACTTGACGTTTCACAGGCTGCAAAATGAGTAGCCCGAGCCTGATATAGCAGCTTGGTAAGCACCATCTTTCTTTAATTTTTTTTACCCTTTTTTACTATTTTTTCCCTTTTTTGAGTGAAGTTTTTTTTACCCAACATCTGTCAGGGCTGCCAAATGCGCAGCTTGAACTCGTCCCGGCCCGCGGGCTGAACTCGTTTTACCGATACTACTTCTTGTTCTATACACAAGGAACTACTAACCAAATCATGTAAATCAAAATATTAGTTAAATTTAAGAGCAATAAATATGTAGATGTAATTTTTGTCCCCCAAATATAACCCCATCTATGAAGATGATGAATATGAGAGAGATGAGAGAGAATAAGTGAGAAAAAGAAATAAGACAAATACGTAACTGGGGTAAAAATGGACAAGTGCATGCGAACACAAATTGTTGCTTATTTATAGGACCAACCCCGTGTGAGCGAATGTTGCTTATATACATAACTGGAAGGAGTATTTATGTTCCACTGTACCATGCTACTATTGACATTTTATTCAGACGAAAACACCTGGTTCAGTGACAGGAATGAATCATGATGCATTCTGGAACATCCAGCACTGTAATTTGACCCAGAAACAAAGGGAGTAAACAGTTGGGAGTATTTTGTAGGAAACGGGAATTCAATTCCTACTCTCATGCTAAATAATGCAGCATATCGCCTTCAGTCAACATTTGCATTCAAGGGGTTATAACCAAACCAAACCAAATTATTCATATGAGCCAAGGTTATTTTTCCAGTCAGTGAAGATGAAAGAATAGTATGAAGGACCTGGAATCATCAGACTTACGATATTGAAGACGTAAGTAAAAAAAAAAAAACAGAGAGAGAACTGGGCCGAAGGGAGTGAAACATTGGATGAGGTCAAGAATAATTCCAGAAGAGCCAATCAAAGCCGTCTTGTAACAAAATATGTAGCGCTTCCTTAGGAAGAGGGTGATCTCACAGAGAGACCAATTGGCTCAAAGGGGGGATACATTTGATGGGGTCTGTCAGGAGTGGAATAAGGAAGAAAATTGGCTGTTGGTGGAGAGATTCTCTAGACTTTTGAAAGCTGGAGGGTGTCTGTTTCTTTTTCATTCAGCATTTTATATTGACCTTCTGTAAATCCTTGAATCTGCCAATTCTAGTCTTTCTATGATTTGCGAAACAAATAAAGGCATCATCAGTTTCAGTTGGATTCCATCAGTCTTGAAAAACTATCCTCCTCACTAAAGCCAAAGTGACGCCACAATTGGTAGAGAAGGAACCATAGTTTTATTTGTGTGAATATGCAGAACGTATATTTCTGCTTGATGCAAATACAAAATAAATATAGTACCTACCGCATGGGCAATGCTTAAGAAAACTTCATAAGAAGCTTGACCAGTTAGAACTTTCTTTAAAGCATCAGATGTTAGAGGGAAATGAGGTCCCCCGGAGATAACTTCACCAAAACGCAAAAAAGGTACAATGAGACTGAAAATGCCAACAAACAATTTAAATTAGAAATTAAAATCAATGTTTCTCACTAGAATGAAGTGAAAAAACTGCGTAAGGGAACATCCAAAAAAAAATCCCCAAGGGAAGCAGAGAGGGGCTGTTACGAGAGAAGGGCCATAAAATTGAATATCCGACATATAAGGAAAGTGTAGAGGAATACAAGCATAATCAGGAGATAATTTGCATTCCCCTCTGCATTCTCTCATATTTTTGAAGAGTTCAAAATCTATACGCTTAGAGCATTGTTTGTTACACTTCCAAAAAAACACACAAAAAGTTTCAGACAGCCTAAAAATATAATCTATTGTTTAAAGATTTTATAAAAAGCAGTTACTTTTTGTTTGACTGCAATCATAAAAAGAACATTTTACTTGAAACTACTTCTCAACCAATCAGAATCAGAAGCAATTCAAAATAGTTTCTCAGTGATAAAATATCTAAATTTTCTTAGAGTCTGATTATTTTTAGAAAATTAAATAAGTATTCTAAATTTTCTCAAAAACAAAGCGCTTTTTTCATAAAATAAGCTGAAGAAATGGACCCTTAATCTCTGAAGAGATTTAAGGGTCGGATTGAGCTTGGCTGTAGGGACTCCCTAACGAATTAGGATTCGCCTAAGCAAGACTATTTTATTTGCATCCTAATTTTCTAAAAGTAAAAAGTCCATTGCTCATTCCCATGATTTATACCATTATCTTATACAAAACTGCATAACTATCCATTACAAGTGCCACAAAGTGTTCCAATTAAGCAAATTGCAACAAAAAATTTGCCTTGAGAAATTATGAAATAAGAAACTCCTCTTAAGTAAAAAATAATAATAAAGGCATACAGAAAGTTGTTTACCATATATTTGCATAAACACCTGGCAAAACAAACAAATCGCCATTGCAATATAAAAAAAAAATACAAATGGATAGTTTTGAATGTACAGCACCTCAACTCTATTGGAGTAGCAATGAAGTTTGCAAGCATCAATGTGGGAGCATGACAAAGTGATCCAAGTAATGCAATAGCCACCCCACAAAGGAATACAGTGATACCTGCATCAAAAAATTAGATTGATGTGAAATCATAGCAGAACTTGGTAGAATTATGCCAGCTTATACTTCAACAATAATTACTACAGTCTACACTATGAGGCTGCTCCTGTGTCATCAAGTAAAACACAGTTAACATTGTACCATAGAAGTCTGCATTTTTCATGAGTTGCATATCCAGTTCGGTAAAATACTGTTCCAGAAGTTACATATACTTGACTACGTGGATAACTACCAATATTAAACCTGGGTTACCTATCTGTGATTGTGCAGGACTAGGTGATTAGACATTGGAAACCAACAGTCGTCCTGACTTATATTATGCAGTTGTACAAGCTTTAACTTAAAAAATGGCATAGTAGAAATAACACTCTATGCAGCAGCTACTTAAGAGTTTTTCATCAACTTCAACATTCTACCAATCCTATCATCTAGCATCTGCTTAATTGGTTCAATGAAATAGTTAAAATTAAAAAGCATATTTACTGTCATCACCCTCACCATAGTTCCTGCTGAATTAAAAAATAACTACTCATTTCAGTAGTTATATAGCATTTTCTTCATAATTGAACTACATTAGTCAAATTTTAATATTGTAAACCAGTGGGAAGACAATAAGCAGCCAAGCAAGGTGAGAGAATAACTCTACTTAAACACTCAATTGAGTAACCGTGCCCCGTACTACTTAATAAGTAATTTACGCAGCCCATGCTATCTTCGTACTTATCAATTGGCCTCCCCCGTAAAATCAACAATATATTGGCTACACTGTACAACATATCACTCATATTAATTAAAACTTTCCGTAGGTAGCCTTTTCTAGAGAGACCGACCACCAACTCCATTACCAAATTATATGCACTCAAGCAGGGTGGAAAACCATCCTTCTAGCTGTTGAGGTGGTAAAATCATTCTATTTAAGTATTCCATTGAATAGTACGTACAACTCTGTGCAACATTTACGCATCCCATACCACTTCCCAATCAGTTGGCTAGTCCTTAGAAAGCTGACATTCTTGCAGCTATACTTTGTGACATTTCACTCATCCTTCCACCAGCCAAAATGTAGGCAACCATTCCAGGAGCCACTGACCTCTAGCTCTCATACCCAATAACAGGCATTTATAAAGGGTAAATAACCTTTTCCCAAAAGACAGCTATTAAGGTGAGAGCTGCCTAATTTAAGTATCCATTGAACAGTCTCTATCGCTTGATGCAAGACTTATGCATCTCATATTAACTTAGTCCTCATTAGAAGTTCAACAAAAGTTCAGAGACGTTTCTGAGCATGGAACTAGGACACTGCTTTCAATCATGCAACTAAACAATATGGATCTTGGTTACAGAGAAAATTTTCTGATTCACATACTCGAATGTAATGAAGATTGTTTAGTTGCAACGTAAAATTTCTATTTCACAGATATTAAATTTTCAGAATCTAGAGATGCTTAATAACACATACCGCATATAGGAAATATTCCCAACACAATGCCAAGTGCAGCAGAGAAAGCCAACTGTTTTGGCTCAGCACCTCTGAACAAAAATGGAGAACATTAATGAATACGTAAAAATTAATTGCTGTTATCTCTAGCAGCCTCATTGTTGAAAGGATGAAAAGCATAATGGCATACAGATAAGATTTCCAAATTATTAACAATTTCTTCCATTAAACATTCACTTTTCAACTTCAAACACGGAAAAAAGATACAATATGACTGCCCAGAAAAATAAAAGCGCCCATTTCAGCTCCACATGCAAAAATCAGTAATCGGTAAATTGAATAAAAATCATAAACAATTAGTTACGCTTTAGATGTCACAAGGCACCTGAAAACAGATCTAATAATTACAAATGCATATAATTCAGACAAACTGATGTGAACGCTCCAGACTTTGTTTTGGTCAAAATGGTGGTGCATATACTAACCAACTAAACCGAAAGTCTTCACCAAACAAAGAGTCAAGAGATTAGGACAATAACTACATAAAAAGTAAGAGAGATCATGGAACTCCATAATCCCACACCAACTATTGAAGGAGAGATTTTTGGATCAAAATCCCTGCCTGAGAGAATGAAGCCAACAGAGGCAAGTCAACGGACAGCCTCGCTCACGACTAACCCAAACCACTGAGAACTTACTGAAAATCTGAACGCCAAAAATAAGATATTCTGAAAAAGAACATAGTTTTATAGTAATCTGGTTATCTCATAGAATCACCAATCCACCACAGCTCCGCGAGATACCCAAGATTAGAGAAACCCACATGTGTTTTCATAGTTCTGAGATTCTATCGCAGACATTAGTTTCACTCAACTAGGTTATACTCTTGATTGCTGAAACGATAGAACTATGGAATATAAGTTGGGAAGGGAAACTACCTGCGAAGAATCAGAAGAAGAGGATCAATTACTTTGCCGTGGAACCAGTTGTTAAGACCCATGCTTCAATTATTCGATGGGATTGAATTGAGATGAGATTTTTCAGAAATCCCCTGCTCTAAAAATTTTCATTCTTCCGCATTTTTCGATTTATCTTATCCAATAAGCATTAAACATGAAAACGATGGCATTTATTTAATTTCATTGATATGAGGACAGACCCTTATTCACTGGATTCATGAGTTTCCCCTTCTCTGATTGGGAAAATTTCAATAAAAGGACTCAAATTTCGTAAATATAATACAAAAACATTTTAAACATTTAAATTAAATATTTAATTTTTGCATGAGTTGATAAACATCGATTCATTTAAAATCATTCACAATATTAAGGGCAATGTCCCTTAACCGTTTTCTAATAGTTCTAATCGAATTTTAACTATTTAAATATAATAATAATAGTAATAATCATTTTATATATCTCGCTCATTAATAAATAACTGAAATCATCTTAAGAATAGATATTAGGATATTCCACATCATAATATTAATAAGGTTTGGTATTTCTTTGGAAATTTAATTTGATATTTTCAATATATCAACTAAAACATATAGTTTAAGGAAAAAAATTATAGTATTGTTTAAAAGTTTGAAATCTTCAAGAATCTGAAATTAATATATATAAATTCAAAAAAAAATTAACTAAACTTTATGTTAAATATTATAATAATATATATAGTTATTGTATTTTTGCATAATTTCTTTAAAATTGGATCAGAAGCAACATGCACAAGCAAATGCACTTCTAAGGAAGATTCATGTAAATCCCATTGGCTTGATTTTGTTAAGAATAAATATCCGGAATTAGATTCTAGCATTCTGATTTTTCATTATATTTCAATATAAGACCTAATTTTTTTTTTAATAATACATCATGCATCTTAAGAAGGAATTAACAAATAACCTTTCAAGGCGGGCTAAAGATGTTGAAAAAAAAACATCTGTTTTAGGTGTCAACTATGGCTTAGATTTGTATCAATTAACTCTGTATGGTACTATCTCAGTAGTTGGTTTGATAAAAAGCAAAGGATGGAAAACCACTGATGTGATGCATTTGAATTTTGAAATGCATAGAAGAGAAAAAAACAAGGTACAAGAATCTGGACTGAATCAGATAAGACAACAGGTTAAGGATCAGTGAGTCAGATCAAGGGTCAGATTCGGTAAAAATTTTAAAAATATACTTATATGATGACAAAAAAATTCCAAAAACCAAATATTAAATTCTAGAAACTAAACTAAATATTAAATTTTATTACTACCAAAGTAACAATTCCCAAACTAATTATATACTTATAGCTTATCTTTATCCAACATTATTTACAATTTCAAAAAATTCATTCAAACAAAATATCAAATATATATATATATATGATAACAAAATATTTCCCCTACAATCATTTAATCTCTAAACTAATATTCACTAACACTAAAATTATCATTAACATAATTTAAATACATCATTTAAATCTAATGGTACTGAAACATTAGGAGACGGAGCTGCAGAAGAAAAATCAAAGATACTAGAAGCAACATCATTATCATCATTCAAAGATGAAGGCAAATCACCAATGAAATGTGACAGAGATCAAACCAATGTTCAACAACACAACAACAAAGAGAGGGAGCAAACCAAAAGCACCAACAATGATCAACCATACAAAGCTACGAAGAAATATACCAAAAAAACAAAGTCACATTTAAGCAACAACAATTTTCAAAAAAAACACCAAGCAAATCATCAGTAAAGCAAGCTCAAAATAGAAATAGAGGTAAGGCAAACTGAAATCGTGATCACTAACATTGAAATCATGAGTTAGAGGTGAAGAACAACTAGTCATCCATTAAAGATGACTTGTTGAGATGAAGAATGCACACCCACAGAGACGAAGATGAGGGTTTGTGGAAGCGCCATAAATTGAAAAAATCATAGAGGGAATGAGGGCATATACTAGAGCTGGACCAACGATGAGGTGGAGGCAACGGAGAATTGCAAGATAGAGCAAAGGTCAAAGCAACGACGAACGATCAACAAGGCCATCACCAACACAAGACGGAGCAATGATAGAGAAATGAAGATGCATGAACAAAGATGAAACAAGAAGATTTCGTTGGAAAGTCAGTCATCAATGATGAAACATGGCGGCCTGACAGAGGATGAGGAATGAGCTAGGGCATGAAAAAAATTTAGGGTGGGGATTCGAGACTGAGAGTGAATGTGGGTTAGTGGGGACCGGTCGGTTTTTAACTTTTTATTTTTTATTCATTTTTAAATTTGAATTGAAATTTTTAAAAAAAATAAAAAAGAAACAAAACATCATAGTTTCACCCCTTCTCCTTATTAAAAAAATAACTCGATTGACGTGCCAAACTCATCAAGTCAACCGAGTTGATCCCGAGTCACCATGGGTCAAAGCAGGTTGACCCAACCGAGGTTTAACCCTCAACTCAAACCGGGTTGCCAGATTTTGATTTGACCCGATCGGTCTGAGTTAACATACATTGGAAAAAGGCTAACGAGAACTACCAAACATTGTAACAATGGATGGAGCCTTAAGCCAATAGGGGTTGAATGTATTGGAAAGGCTTAATCCTTCTCATTGCGATAAACTATGATTAGATGTTACTTTGAATATAATTATCTTTAATAGAAAGATGCATGTTCTTATCGTCAAAAAAGAAAGGGTTATGCCTTATGGCTTATTGGGAAATATATCCAAACATCCAATGCAGTCAAAACCATGCTTGAAAAAATATGTTTTCAAATATGTACTTAAACACACACATTATAGTGTATTAAATAAACATGTTCCAAGTCTTTTTTTTAAACAAATATGTTGGATGAAAGTATGAAGTTTGAAAAAAAGAAGTCTCAGATTGCGACTTGAGATATACCGAAGCACAAGTATGAAGATAAGGGGATTAAGGTTGCGACATGATAAGTGAGGTCGCCACTTTGGTAAGCTAAGTCGTGACATGTGACCTCCAGGTTCAGGTACTAGTTTGATGTCTAGTCAAACTTGTAGTCAGGTGCGACCCATGGGCGGACCTATGTTATGGTGAGGGGGTGCAGCCGCATCCCTTGACTTTCAAAAAATTAGGTATATATTAGTATTATGCTATTTATTTTACAACCACTTATTTACTAATTTTGAACCAGCTAAATTTTTACCCAAATTCTTCTCAAGACATATTAAGAATAAGTCTCACTTATCTTAAATATACTATTACAAAAATAGCTTGCACCTTCTAAGTTAGGGTCCTGAATCCGCCACTGGTTAGACCCGATCCTATATGGCTTCTCATCAGATCCATTTTCTTGGCTCGGGTTTGTTTTCGAGTGAGATTGGGTTTGGGCAAGTGGGCGGAAGGAGTTCACGTCATTGCTAGAAAATAATCATTTCTCCTAAATTCAAAATGATTAATTAGAAGTAATATGCAAATTTTAATTCATCATATTGTAATATTTGTCCATCAAATTTACTCTTATTTTGATTAATTTGTCAAATTTAAAATTATTTAACCCATCTACTTTATGGATTAAAATTTCTATTAAATTAATCGGACTATACAGTGAACAAAAAAGCTAGAGACCGTGAGACTGTGACGCTAACAAAGCTGAACCCTAGCTGTTCGGCCCAGTCATTATACAGCTCGGGCCGGCTGGGACATTGAGGGATCATGCGGTCCAGCCAATGAACGTAGAGATGGTGGATCGTAGAGACTAGAGATGGAGACTGTCGCCATCCCAGGAAATTTCTTCTTCTTTTTCACATGTTGTTGGAAACTTGAGGCACCATGTAGCCCCTTGCATCGGAAAGCCTCGGTGCAAGGAAATCACGAGAAAAGGTTTCTGAGGTGCAAAATTTAGTGTTGGCATAACCATTTTCCTTTTGATTATGCGCGACGAAAACTAGGGTTTTCCTCGCTCAAGTGTTTGGTTTGCCATAAATTGTCAATGACTTAATGCTGTAATTAGCTTCGAATCTTGATTCTGTTCACGTAGTGGAGTGATGCCTTTCGATTAGCATGGCAACATGATGAGGTCATTTTAATCTGAATTTGATGTGGAACGTTAGTCTTATTAAAGGTTTTCAAAGTTCTCTGTTTTTTTTTTTTTTGCCAATCTTCAAAGTTCTCTGATTGCTTTACTGTTATATCGCAAATCTATAGTTAAGTGAGTGAGTGTTAAAAATTTGGAGTTAAATCTTTTTTTTTTTCTTCCGGTTCTGGAGTGATATCCTTCAATGTTCAAAGCAAAATGATGAAATCAGTTTATCTGAATTTGATGTAGAGTATTTGTCTCATACAGGTCTTCAAAGTTCTCTGATTGCTTTGTTAGGACGTTATGAATTTTGTTATTGAGTAATTCAACAAGTCCTGATATTGGTGATTTTGAGCGATTATATTCTGTTTCAGCACTGCAGCGTTTCCTTCCAGTGAGAAAACCAGAATGATGGGGTCTTTATACTCCGAATTTAACGGTGGAGCATTTGTCTCTCATGCACGCCTAAGTTCTCTGATTGCGTTGTTATATCTTGTCGATTTGTAATTGTGTGCTTCAAATAAGCCCTGACACTTTCTTTTCTCCCAGTTTCTTATGAGTGATTTGCACCCCTTTTATGTTCTCCTTGCGTGATGTTTAGTGAGAAGGATTTCTTGGGCTTATATTATAAGCCACGGATCTTCAAAGACACAATTAAACCTCTATGTTTTCCTATGCTATATGATAGCAAAAGCTAGCTTACGAACTGCACTTGTCTTTCCCAAATAAGTGAGCTTTTCTGACTTATTTTTCCATACTTCCTTTTCCCAGCTAACTCTCTTCTTTTTAGAAGCTGAAAATAAATGAGGATTGAAACTTGTCTTTGAAAGTAAGGAAAGAGAAGTGATGAGATGTAATGTTATCTGGCTTCTTTGATAGTGCTGCTGCTGGCTTGATTAATAGCAGTGGCTTTCCAAATTTTCATACTACCCTAGGAAGCAGGGACGAGAAAGAGAACCACAGTTGTAGAAAGAGGAATTTTTCCCTGTTTTTGGATTTTCTATTGAACATGGATGTGAAACGTGTCGGGGGCAGTTCCCTTACTCTTCTTGTCCACCCCCCCCCCCAAAAAAAAAAAAAAAACCTGGTCTCTCAACCCAGTCATTCAGTTCGTGAGAGCAAAAATGATTCTTGGTTGGTTCTGGTGGCTATTAAACCAGGGCTAAGGCTATACAGGCTTGCTTCTGGTGGTTGAAATTGTTAGTATGCATGTCAAACCATTATGTAGTAAGATTTCATTTTTCTGCTAAAGTAATTTCCTTTGAAATTGGTGAAGTTATCCATACTATGAGCCAAAGAAGTTCTGAAACATACTATTCTTGTGACTTTGATTGCCTTGAGCTACTGCTGGTCGTGTCTATTTTTTTTTTCTGTGGGCTCTGCTTTTTCACGTGTGTCTTGTTGTATTGAATCACATGTAATGAAGCCTTTGCCAATTTGATACAAAAAATCCTTTGGACCAGACAAATTAAAGTGGTTTTCAGATTGAGAGACCATAATCCTTTGAATTTTAGTTTATGTGAAGTTCTTGAAATCCCTCACATCAGATTATCTTTCATTTAATTTATATCGGCAGCAAGCACTCATTCTTCCTAAAACGCTCAACTTCACCCGCTGAAGTTCTTGGGTCCCATTGATATATTTATATATTTGGTGGTAGATTGATATATTTATATGATGTTTGATGTTTGTAAAGTATATTACATCACAGGCATTGATTTGGCCTTTGTTGCTTTTGGCTACCAGCAAGCAAGTAGAGAATGGTGACAAGAAAGAACAATAAACAGAATAAGGTGTTGGAATGTATGATATGAGAGAAATGGTTAGTGGAAAGGGACGAGTCTCACATAGTCCTCTTGGATGTTATAAAACGGGCAAATGGGAGATTGGGGAGAGATGAGTAGTGTGATATCATGTGTTCAAGTGTTGAATTTATTGTGCAACCCAATATAAGGCTTGCTTGGTTAGCCCGTTTGGATAACCAAAATCTATTCCTGCGCTTACCGAAACAATTCCTCTCACATATTTGCCTCGGAATCTGTGTCTGTTTTCTCAACGGACTACCCAAACAAGCCCATAACCAATCAGATCTTATTAGGCTGCATGAATTCTATTGGTATAACCTCTAAAAGCATTTAAAAAACATTTTCATATAAGTTGAAACAAATTTTCTTGCATACTTATTTGGATCTTCATAAAATCATTTAAAATAAACTTATTAAATAAGTAGTAATTCAAATTTGGTTACCTGGATCTTGATTAGTTGACCTGTCTTTAACTATCCTTTGATATGTCTTTCAATTTAAATTTCAGAGTTTTAGATATGATGAAGGACTTGTTTGTTTTTGTCTTCAATTTTCTCCCCTTAAAACAGTTTTGTTAATTTTTTCAAAAGCAAGTTTTGGACCAAAAAAAAAGATCTGTTTGGTACGTATCAGTTCTCTAGGCTTTTTTTGGGATTAAATTGGCCGGTTTAGTATAATTGTAAAATATGTATTTAATATAAGAACTAATTGATTTTTTAGAGATTAAAAAAGTTAAATAAATTATTTAAAGCACTATTTACTTGTATCATTAGATTATAATTCAAAAAAATTATTTTTCAAAAAATAGTAAATATAAATAAAGTAATTTATTTGATTTTTTTAGTATCTCATAAAATGTGATCTAACTCTTGTTTCAAGTACCAGTCGGTAATGATTGCTATTAAGCAAAAAGTATACAAGCAAATCACATCCTAAAGAAGCAGATTGAATTCAAGCGTAGATCACGTAAAACCAGAAATTAACACGTATGAATACTATTATTTACTACTTTTAATCTTAAATATAAGAGTTAGTTAATTTTTTAGAGAAGATTAAAGAAGTCAAAAAATTTCTTAATTATAACATATTATGAAGTATTTAAATGTATCATTATTTTATATACCAATTTCTAAATCATGTAAATTAACTTGGAGAAAATCGATAAATATATAATATAATTATATTTATTAATCTCCTTAAATTTTAAGTTAAGTGGTTTTTATAACAAGTATCAAAGTATTAACTATGGCCACTGTTTGTATATTGTAAAGGTTTACATGTTAATATTCTTACCAGGAGAATTTGGAGATTAGAATTCATGTATTTTCCTTAAAATTACCCACGAAATTTGAACTACTTTATCATCATTAAAATAAAAATACTTTGTTTTTTATTTTTCCAATGGAAGTAGAAATTTTGTTTCCTTTTCTTTGACCAGTGTAAGATCGACCGGTTATGTCTTGTGTGGGTAAAATAAGTCCAAGGACTAATACCTGTAATTAAAAGAATTGTAAGTACTCAATAAAAGGAAAAAAAACCTCTAAGGACTTGATTAAAAATGAAATGAAATTATAAGGAAAAATATAAAACTTTGCCATCAAATTTTTTTCCATTTATGCTATGCTGACCAAACGAAACAAGTTTTATAATAATATCATAATTGGAATAAAAAAATTCCATTTCTATTGCAGCAATCAACTTGATAAGAATCTGTTTTTTATTCAATATCTTGACAATTAAAGATAAGATTTGAATGGTAATTGAGGTAATTAGTTCCAACTTTTTAAGATTGCAATGACCTAAAAAGTAAAACATTCATAGGCATATATACAAGGAAGAGATCTGTGACCTCCTTCCTAATTCGTGCATATAATTAACTTTGAATTAATTAAAATGGATATAGAGAGTATTATAGAAAACCACTGACTTGTTTGTATATAAGTATGATCCATTCTACAAATAAAAATACACACATTAAAAATAATAGACCGCTTCGAAAAAAAATAGCATTTCTCTACGAATTTGCAATACATGGAGAAGCCTTATTTCAAGTTCGGCACCATCATCACCTTGTTGTCATTTTGACAATGGCAGCAACAAGTAGGTTAATCTGCCGTTAACTCCCTCCCTCTCTACATATATTTGCAATGGTATTGAATAATACTCAACTTGAATATGCTAGTTAGACCAGTAAACCAGTGAATCAACCTCCGAACAAGTATGATCAAAAGTCTTAAAAATTGATCGACTATGTTGAATTTTATATTTGTTCTTCATTTACTAAGCTTTGGACAACATTGAATCAACCTCCGAACCAATATTGTTTAGAGTTTGGAAGAAAACATGTCACCCATCGTCCGTCGATGTAGTGGTAAGAATAATTGCCTCTCACCAATTAAAAAGATGATTTGATTCCCCATCTTGACGTTTGGGAAGACATCCCATATTTGGATAAACCACGTAACGAAATGTGAAAGCTCATCCTAATTTAAGCCACGACATTAGATTGTGCAAGATCAAGTAAGCACCCTGCCCTTGGTTTAGAATGACCCCCCCAAATTTTCACCAAAAAAATTGAATATTAATCCCATTTTTAATTTGAATATCATCCTCTTCTAAGTTATACATAGTTTTTTATGTATACATTAATTATATTGTAATATTTAAACCATGATCGGGTTGATTCCAATTCAACCACAATTAGACCAGTGACTCTTAAATCATCGTTTCAACTAATTTAATGATTGATCTTGTTTTTATTACCTTGATATTTGTACATGTTTGTGTGAATATGATGTTTTTCTAACATATATATGGTGCATTGTAAAAATGAAAAAAAAGGGTTCAACTCAAGCAGTTAAGGAAGAGGAGTGAAGATGGTTTTGGGTTATTATAGACTGATCCACGATATGACGACATTCCGAGCCAACCATCATGTTTCACTGATGACAATTGCAAGACAAATGTGTTGGAGGCAGATGATATCTCATTTTGCTTATACATCAAGCAGAAGTGTGTAATTAAGTTGATAATTAAATAATAACAATAATTCAATAAGTTCTTATTTCTTTCTTTCCTTTTTCATAGGGAAAATCCCGAAAACTAGCTCTCCAATTTGGAAATCACCAAAAGGTCCTATGAATTAAAATAATATATAACGGAGAAGGTAGAAACATTTCATTTCAATATTTAAGGAAAATGATCAAACTGGCTTTCAATAATATAACACAATTATAGAAGTTGTTACTGAGCTTAAAAATGATCAATTGTTAAGCAATGTTGTCAATCAACTCAAAAGGAAAATATCTGCATCCAAATGGAAATGTTTGTTTGAGCAAATATTTGTGAAGGAATACTTGAAAATAAAATTTGGAAAACCAACAATAAGAAGATGAATAAAGAAACTAAAGATCTAGCATATCACAGATAAAAATGATTATATTGATGAACTGATGTGAGTACATGCAGTCTGAACAAATAAGAATATGAATAAACTTGAAAGTAGTTCTCTGTGGTTCAGAGTGTTTGTAATGTATAAACTGGATTGAATAACTGATCTCCTGTTGGAGTCTTGTGTCTACCTGTTCTCCGAAAATACAGGGGTTAGTCGTTGGATTTATGAATTTAACTGTATACCCCCAGTATTCTAGAAGAACTCAAGGCAAGTCTATTAGGTTGAGAGGTCTCCATGTGTCACCTAAAGAATCATCCTATTGGATTTTCTTTAGATTTTACTCCGCATGTGGGCTCGTTGACTGGGCCTTGGCTTTATTTGGCCCAAAATCATTTTTGGATATATATATATATATATAATGTTGTTAAAATATTGCAAAAGTTATCATTTCATTTATAAAAGGCATCAATATGTTAATTAATGCTGTCAACCAACTCAGAATAAAGGCATCTGTACCCAAATGTGAATGTTATCAAAATCTTTACAAAACTTTTGATCATTTCAAGTGTAGTTTGGTCATTTTAACTCAAATTTTAAATGACATATTCCTACGTTTTCTCTCATTAGTCATTTTGCTTATTCATGAGATCTTTTGGTGATTTCCAAATTCAAGAGGTAGTTTTTGAGATCTTCCCCTTTTCATATCATCATTATTTATTTATTTTAATTATAAAGGCAAACGCTTAAAAAACACTAATGCAGGTATGTGTATGGGACACCATAAAGTATGGTATGCCAAATACGGCAATTTCAAAATTTAAGTATCAGTATGTGAATATATAGTATTTAAATATTTAAGGAGATGAGTGCGGATATATTTTGAGTTCTAAACAAACATTTTTAAAGGAATCTAAATTTTAATTTTTTGAGAACTAAAATGTTAATTTTTTTTAAGTTTTTAGGTAGTTTGAAAATATTTCGATGGAAAAAATGTAATAATGCAAATGGTAGAATATGTTTATTATTTTTTAAGTATATCGATATGTGTTTATATATTATCGAGCCACATAACACCCACAAAATTTCAGTAAAGGAACTTCAAAATTAAAATGTTTTAAGAGAATGACTCTTGACTCTCTGCAGGAAGAATATTCATTATGGCAATATTATTAGCATCGTCCAAAGAATCAGCAGCACAGCGATTACCTTCTTACACTACTAGAAAAATGACATTTAGCGACGGAAAAATTCATCACTAAATGGCTAGTTTCCTTCAGAAAATTCCATTTAGCGATGAATTTTCCGTCGTTAAATAGAATTTTTCTAGTAGTGTTATGCCATAAAGTCAAGTGACATAATCGAATGATGTATTAAGAGATTGTGAATTTATCAAATATATCCAACCATTAAAGAGGATCGATGAACCTAAGTTAGATGGCTATTGATGAGTTGCAATGGCTCAGCATAATATAATTGAAGAAATAGAAGATATGCATTCAGGTCACCAACAGTGGAAAAAAATATGAAAACTAATGAATTTAGAGTAAGATAGTTAATAAAAGTTGTAGTGATGATCTTGCTTGAATATAAAAAATTCGAGTAAGTAGAAGAGTGTGTGTGAGCTGAGAGATTTCCAGAATACAAGAAGGAGTAGTAATTTTCACAATGCAAAAAGTCTATCCATAATATGAGATGAAATTTGAATTCGGGTTAGGAATGCGGGCCAGCCCACCAACTCTCTTCCCTGGTGGCGGGCTGGGGTTGAAAAAATGTATAAAATAATTTTTAAAAAAATAAAAAAAGAGCGGGTTAGGCGGGCTAGCCCGCCAACCTGTGGGCTCAGCCCGCCTAACCCATGGGCTCACCGCCCAACCCGTATTCCCATCCCTAATTTGAATATATAAGAAGTCTCCGTCTTCTGTTACACATCTACCCCTTTTCGGAAATGTAGAGTTTAAACGTTAGATTTGCGGATCTAAACGCAGTGGCGGAGCCACGTTGCTTTCAGTGTGGGCATATGCCCCCACTGAAAGTTTTAACTTATATATAAATAACTATTAGATTTTTATTTTGCACCCACTGATATTTGAGATTTGAACCCACTCAAATTATTTATACTAGCAAACTTGTTGTCATTTGCTTGAAAATAAAAAAGTTGCCCCCACTATCCTAAAGTCCTCGCTCCGCCACTATTTAAACGTACGTCTATCTCGAAGACTCAGGGGATGTCACTACAAAAAAAATGGTATTTAGCAGCGGTAAATTAGTAGCGGTTCCAAAAACCGCTACTAAATCATGAGTTTGGTAGCGGTTTTCAGGCAAAGCGTTACTAATAGGCGACGGCAATATAATTGTGCTATTTGTAGTGGTTCAATGAAAAATTAGTAGCGGTTTCATTAAATACAAACCGTTGTAGAAGTGAAAGGTCGAAATTAGCCACGGTTACTGTCGTGATTAGATAAACCGCTACTGATTTGCATCGGAATTTGTAGCGGTTGTTTCACTAATAACCGCTGCAAAAACCAAGAGGCAGTCAATTAGTAGCGGTGTAGACAAACCGCTGCTAAATATCGACATTTCCCGAGAATTTGCCCTAGTTTTGCAATGGTTATAGTAGCGGTTTCCTTTAAACCGCTACTAATTAGCAGAGGTTTGTCTAAAACCGCTGCTAATTCAGCATCTATAAATAACCCTCCTTCCCCCCTATTTTCTCACTTTCGACCTTCCAAAGCGTCACATCAGAGGTTAGTTTAAAGTTTTTTTATGTTTTTAATTTTATTTTAATGTTTTATAGTTTTATTTTTTAAATCATTTATTTTATTTTAACTTTTTTTTAAATTAAATTTTTTTTCAGATGGCTGATCAGGATCAGAGCAGAAGGCACGGGAAGGAGCCTATGTTCCCCGATGTCGGTTATGGTCAGGGGGAGGGAGATGGTCAGGGGGAGCGTGACGTTATGCTCAACGTCGATGATTTTGAGCTGGGCAATATTAACATCTCAGTCGAAGAGGCTGAGAGGTTTGAGGACGAGGAGATAGAGAGGGAGCAAGGTTTTCGGTGCCCGTCTACTAGTCGATCGACAGGGTTTGAGGTCAGCATTCAAGGTAAGTAAACAATTAATTCATTATTTAATTAAAATGTTGTATTTAAATTGTTTATTAATTAATATGATTTAGATAATTTTTTTAGTAATTTTAAATATTTAATTTATGTAATTTGTCACATTTTATTTAGTTAAATTTTTATTAATAGATGATTATTTTTAGAAATAAATGTATAAATTCAATTTGCAGATTTGACAGTGGCGACCGTTACGAGGAAGCTCACACTAAGGGATGTACACCAACTCTCTAGTGATCAGAGGGTGGTCGTGGACTGGGACAACATCACCCGGCAGCCGCGGGGGAAGGGCGGTCAGCTCTTCAACTGCTACCTGACTGAGCAGGGCGGAAACTTCCTCCAGTTTGACATCAGCGCTGTGACCTGGAAAAGGGTCCAGCAGAGCCTAAAGAACGGTGTGTGGAAGAAAGTGAAGGTAAAATTTTTATTGTTTCAAATATTTAAATTATTTAAATTAATAAATAATTTACTAACTTTAATTTTGAAATCCGTAGCAAGGAAAGTTTGTTGTACGAGATGCGCATAGGGAGTTTGCCATCTCGAAGATGGGGGAAGGGTGGAAGAACAGGCGGAATCGCCTGTACCACCAGAAGGA
>JANTPZ010146375.1:0-15555 GCA_025593235.1 Vachellia pachyceras
AGCTCTTAGGAGAGGTACCATCTTCCTTAGGAAACCTTGGTGAATTGATTTTGCTATCAATTTCAAGGAATATGCTTGATGGGAAAATTCCTACCACAATTGGAAACATGAAAAGTTTGCTAAGCCTAGACCTTTCAGAAAACAACCTCAATGGAGCTGTACCCGTGCAAATATTTAGTATCTCTTCATTGTCCATTTTCTTAAACTTATCTTACAACTCATTGAATGGATCCTTGCCTATGGAGGTAGGAGAGCTTAAAAACCTTGGCACTTTGGATATCTCTGAAAATAATCTTTCTGGAGAGATTCCTTTAGCCATAGGAGAGTGCGCAAGTATTACAAAATAACTGTGATGAAAGGTCTTACACATTTGGATATATCTCAAAATAACCTATCTGGACCACAACTAATCGGCCTACAGAATATTCCTTCTCTTGAATACTTGAATATTTCCTTCAATATGTTTGATGGTGAGGTGCCAACAGAAGGGGTGTTCAGCAATGCAAGTGCAATAACATTGATAGGAAATATGAATCTTTGTGGGGGTATTTCTGAGTTGCACTTACCACCTTGCCCTAAAAAAGTTTACACACAAAATAAACACAATTTGGGGCTCATGGTTAGTGTGATTTGTGTGGCTTTTTCTCTTCTATTGATATCTTTTCTTGTTTTCTATTGGAGGCAAGAAAGAAACAATAAATCATCTTCAACTTCACCAAGAATCGAACTATTTCCTCAGATGTCATATCAAAATCTACACATTGCAACTGAAGGTTTCTCCACCAACAATTTGATTGGATCTGGCAATTCTGGCTCAGTATATAAAGGAAGGCTAGAGCCAAAAGATAAAATTGTTTCAATAAAGGTACTCAACCTTCAAAAGAAGGGAGCTGAAAAGAGTTTCATTTCAGAATGCAATGCACTGAAAAATTTAAGGCATCGAAATTTGGTAAAAATTTTGACATGTTGTTCGGGCATTGATTATAGGGGACAAGAATTTAAGGCATTGGTATTTGAGTACATGTCAAATGAAAGCCTTGAAAAATGGTTGCATCCTAATCAAGAAAGTGCATATCGGTCAACATTGGATATTTGGCAAAGATTAAATGTTATATATGATGTTGCCTCTGCATTACATTATCTTCATCATGAAAATGAGCAACCAGTTGTCCATTGTGACTTAAAGCCAAGTAATGTCCTTTTGGATTATAATATGGTGGCTCACTTGGGTGATTTTGGGTTAGCAAGATTACTTGCCACCCTTAATGGCAATTCTCACAAGCAAACGAGCACATCAGGAATAAGAGGGACGATTGGTTATACTCCTCCTGGTACAGTTTATTATTTTTTCACTTGAAACTCTTGTATATTCCATTTTATTTTATGAAATGTTTATATTTTTATTTTATTATATTCAAGAAAATTAAATTCTAAGCATTAATCATAATTTAACATGCATATTTCAGAGTATGGAATGGGTTGTGAGGTATCAACACAAGGTGATGTATATTCCTTTGGTGTTCTTATTATGGAAATGTTAACCGGAAAAAGACCAACCGATCTTATGTTTGAAGACAGCCACAATCTTCATAGCTACATCGAAGCTTCACTTCCTAACAATCTTTTGGAGATTGTGGATACAGCTCTTGTACCCCAACAAATGCAGCAGACAACAACAGTAGCCAAAGGAGAAATTAGGATGGAGGAAGTAGCTCTTGTACATCCCAACCATGAGAAGACTTTAATGTCACTGTTTAAGATTGGACTTGCTTGTTCCATACAATCTCCAAAAGAGAGGATGAGCATGAAGGGTGTACTAAGGGAGCTAAATCAAATTAAAAATGCTTTTGGTCCCGGGAAACAAGTTATCAAAATTGACTGCAACAAAGAATGAGCATGTAATAAAATGCAACTTTAGATATGCTATTAAAATTCCTTACTTCTCATGAATTGTATTTTCAATCTGAATTCTTCTCTAAGACTCTTCTTTTGTGAATAAAGAAAAGCCAACCAATGTGCTATACTAAATTGTTACTTTGATTGGTGAATCATGCAGCAGCTACTTCAATGCCTAAATTGCTATCAACGACATTACTGAATGCTGCTATTTGTCAATTTTAATATTCTAATTGTCTTTGTTGAGGCTCTTCGCGACACTCAAAAAACTGCAAATTTGTATTAGGAAAAACAAATTGTGTGTTTTTTCCCTATGACTACAAATACGGCTAACTTGGTATTTTTTGGGGGAAACGGAGAGAAAATGAAAAGAAATGTAAGTTTATATTGAAAAGTAGAAGTCAGATCTATCATAATATATTGATGAATATGAAATTCTAAATAAAAATGATAGGAAAATGCAAATGAAACTTCAGGCACAAAAAGGGAAAAGCTCAATTTTGTTTTCTTAAGTTGGATAGAAGTCTTTCAAGGGAGAAATGATTTTTAAAATCGAGATTTCTTTAAGAACAAAATACTATCATTAATCATCAAGAATCCTGAGCATTAACTCGTAGCAAAAACTAATGGTAACTATTATCCTTCAGAAGAATTTCAATTTTTAAAGCTTCTTACAATAATTATTGTTAGCCCCATATGAGTTGTTAAGGTGAAAAGTTTCTTCAATCTTTTGAAGCCTTTCTAGCTCTTCTTTAGAAGATCCCAAATTTCTAAACTTTTGGTGGATTCTAATGATTACAAGTCCAAGAAATAATTAAGTAAAACCGCATGATAAAAGCCAGGCCTTCAAGACAAGCATTGAATTAACACATACAAGAACACACGAAGTGTTTGTATGTAATTTGAAATGAAATGTGTGAAATCGGATATTATTGCTGCATTCAGCCAATGTGAAGTGATGAAAAAAGTATATACGAATTTTTAAATTCACAAAAATAAATTTTTTTAGTGCATCGATAGCGGGGGAAGATAATAAACGTAAATATGGGAAGTTTGACCCCATTATACAATCACATTCTTCATTGTTGTTTTCTCTTACAGTGAAGAAGTTAATCCTTTACAACATAAAAAATCAAATTAAAAGAAAAAAGTTAAACTTCGATAAAGTGATGAGAATGTGAATGTGGCAATAAATATTGACGGAGAAGGGTCTCTCCCGTCTGATCTCACTCTGTTTTTGGTAAGTAGTGTGACACACTATTGAACACCAAATCACAAGTTTCTCTCACATTTTAAAACAGGGACATGTGAGCACATTTTCCATCGGCATTCGACACGTTTTGAGGACCAGCCCCTCCCACTAAACCCAACCTGTTGGTAAACGGGGTAATTTGAATAGAAGAGTTTCGGATTCTGAAGATCAGTGATTTGTGCTTTGTGATATTAAGTCCTCAATGATAACTGAACACTGAAGTAGTCCTCAACACCATAGACTACAATCACCCCCTGTTTTCCGTAGTCTCAGTTATACTTTCTGTTTGTTACTTTGGGCAATCCAAATGGCATTTTAGATTCAGTCCTTTTTAGCAATGTGGATGGACCTCTCTATTCCACTCTCTTGTTGGCCACCGTTTTTGAGCCATGCTTTTACCAAAACGGTGTCTTTAAAAGCTTAAAGAATTAAAACTCAAATCTACCAGTTTCTCAAAAATGCTGATAGGGAAAATTTGTATAGGAGAGTTAAGGATTTTGAAACTTAATGGTTTGGGATTTGGGATATGAGATATTTTCCCTTTCCTCGGTTACACATTTTTATATCAATTTTTAGCAAGAACTTTTCTTTCTTTTATCTAACACATATTCACTTCATATTTTCTTAAAATTCGTGCATCAAGAAAACATATATATATATAAATACTCTCCATCAATGTCTTTTCCATGGAAAAGTTTTTTTATGACACTTTCCATGGCAAAGTTGATAACTTGATATTAGGTTCTAATGCCTAAAGACTACCAGAAAAATATCATTTAGTAACGGAAAAATAATCGTTAAATGGTTATTTTCCATTAGAAAATTTCCATTTAGCGACTGAAAATATTAGCGACACTCGTTAGCAATGGATTTTCCGTCGCTCTATGGCATTTTTCTGGTAGCGAGCCAATGTAGGAACTTAAATCAAAATGTCATTGATGTTCATCTCACATCCATATTTATTGCCAACACACAAACCTATTTGCTTTTATTTTGGTGCTTTGAACATTTGGTGAATTAACAGTTTCTCTTTCATGTTTAAGGTGTCAGAAGCTACTGCAACGTATCCGAAGTTTCTAGCAAACGAATTTTGATTTTGCCAATTTACCGTTATTTCAGCTTTGTTGATTGATTAAAGTAATTTGTAAACATCCAAAAGGCCTGGAATAAAATTGCAATTTGCAAGTCACTCTAAATATCTTACTGTAGCTGTCATCTTGTGCTTCTCAGAGCATAGGTGATTGCTTATCGGTGTATGTGATAATGCTAATCCTGTGAAATATCGTTTACACTTTCGAAGTATGTTTTAATTTATATCTTCAAATGAAGCAAACAAAAACCATTGGGGTGGTCTTTTTTTAACCTTGGCATAAAGTACCGAATTTGGAAAATGAAGTCAGCACCTTAATAAAGTCCCATATATCGATTCACTAAAATGGTCTCATTTGTTGATGAAAAGAGAGATGTTTTGAATAAAGCTTTACATGTTACTTACTTTATGTTCTGATATTTGACAGCACAACATATTTGTCTCGATATGTGTTTTATGTTATGTAACACATGGGCTAAACAACATATAAGATGAACTAAAAAGGATGTATGCATAGTGAAATTCAGTTTTGTTTTATCAACAATTTGTATAAGCTTTTTAAAATCTTTAGTGTCTCACAATAATCAATCCATGACATTTTAGTTTCTGCTAGATTTTTAAACATGACCAATAAAATGATGCATCATCTCCAAATAGCTTATTGCTCTAATGATGATCACATCTATATAAATGGATAATTCATGGTTAGCTAATTAATTCGGTAGCACTGGCTCTTATAGCATTTAACAAATGCTACCAAATAGAAAAAAAATAAGTGCTACCACATTTTGTTTGTATTATTGATATTGCATTAAGAAATATTACTGTCATTATCAAACATTAAAAAATAATTACATTGAATGAAGGGGTTTAGGCTGTTTAACAAAGTTTAAAATTTAATGTAAATGAAAAAATGCATTTGGGCGAGTTATCTTTAATTGAATTGACAAACAGATCGTTAGTCACCTTAGGTCCATGTTAAAAATTTAACTAAATTAATATAATATAGTTGTAATTCGGGTCGTATTCACTTTGAGGAGTCGAGAATGAAATTAAATCCTGATAAATAAATGCAAGCAACCTAAACTAAAAATTGATTTAAAGAATTTCTAAATGAATGTTATGAATTAAACCAAAAATCAAAATACTTCTTTTTAGTATTTTTATATGAAAATCATTAAAATGAAGGAAAAAGAGATAAAAAATATATATATGAAACACATAATAAACAATGATAATAATCAATCCTCAAATTCAAGAGCACAGAAAATCCTCGCTTCAATGGATATGGGGATCAAGAAAATAAATTAAAAATTATAATTAAGCTTTAATACAACAACCTAACCACCTCGAGTTATCACAAAATATTTTCCAAAAATTCCAAATTACTAATTGGAACCAGAATAGTAAGTGGAATTAAGAATGATAACACCCAATGCTTAATTGTAACTCTTAAATTCAAAATATCAGAATTATAGCTAGCAAGAGATAATATTATCCAAAATTTCAAACCACCTTAAAAAATAACAAAATATTAACTCTAAAATCAATTCAAATGTCATACCACAACATTATAATTAAAATTAAAGATTTAAGCAATTCAATATCAATTACTAAACAATAATTCAGTTACACTAATATCCAAAGTATAATCAAATAAAAATAATAAAATTGTTCCAATAATAAGAACAACTATCATAAGAGTTAGGAATTGTTAAACAATTATTGGACAAGAAATTAAAGTAACTAAAACTCCCCTTTGAAAACTTAAGCTCCTATCATCGTTGTTGAAATTATAAAACTTAGCCAAGAATTGCCATAAACAATTCCATACTGAGCATCCAAGCCATCATCTATTCAACGGAGTAGCACAACAACGGTGAAGCTTCTGTGTGGTGTAGCCGAATAGGCTCTAGACCAGCTTCGTTCTCAGCACAGTGACGACCAAGACAGTGTTGGACAAAGTTGGGCGGCTGGTGTGATGGATGAAGCTTCCTGTGTTGGACATAAATCCATATTAGAGAGCAGCAGAAGTCTTACGTACTTCTTGCCTTAGTGTATCCTCTAAGTTTTCTTGAATTCTTCTGAACGGAAATATCTGGCACAGTGATGGACTGTCGAACACCATCACTCCGTCAGGGAATTCATGATTGAACAAATAACATTTTTGGACGTATCTGTTCTGAGCCCTGGCCTCCCCTTATATAGCCTCCTATCAAGGCTGTTAAAGGATTCAATGACCAGACGCAACCTTCTGAGCGTAACTCTTTAAATAATTTCGCAGGACACATCCGGTGATATATATATATAATAAAATAATATATAATAATTTCTAACATTCTCCCACTTGTCCCGCAACTTAATATTATTTGGTGAATAAGTTCATTTAAGTAACACTACATGAACTATGGTGACAAGTCCTCATTGATCAAGTATTATCTTCCATAATCACAAGTAATGCCCTTACTTAATGAGGTAATACATTATGAATAAACCTTAATGTTTATTCAATTCCTATCTTAATATTTATCAATCTCATCAACATATATGTATACAGATAACAAAAGGATTGACTATTGATACCTTGTTTTGATGATAACAAAAACTGTGTTAAAAGATTGCAAAATGATTTTTAAATCACAAGCTTCGAGTATTGAATCAGTACTTCTTGAAAATACTCGAGTGTTTTGTCAAAGTGTTGACAGTACTTGAGCAGTGGAATCCAATACTCGAGTAGTGCATGTTTTGAACTTAAGAAATTTGAGCACTTTCAGCTAACACTTCAAGTACTGACATGAAGTATTGTTAATACTTGAGTATTGGAATATGGCACTCGAGCATTGTGCTTTGAAAATGAGTTTTTAGACTATACTTTGAGTGTACACTGCAAGTATTGGTTGACAGCAGAGCTAATGCTCGAGCACTAGGTTTTCAGTACTCGAGCATTAAGGTTTTTTTAAAACACTTCAAGTATTGGCCGAAAGTATTGCCAATACTCAAGTCCTGAACTTCAGCACTCGAGTGTTGAACATTTTTCTCAACACTGTCAGGTAACACTTCCAGCATTAGCTGACAGCACAGCCAACACTCGAGTACTACTTTACAACACTCGAGTGTTGAGACTTTTGACAGTGCTGTCAAGTGACACTCCAAGTGAAAGCTTCCAGTAGAGCCAACACTTGAGCACAGATTTCCAATACTCGAGTGTTGTGACTGTTCACTCAACATTGGAAGCCAACACTGCAAGTATTATCTTCCAGCATTACTAACACTCGAGCACCAGCTTTCCATCACTCGAGTATCGAGCTGAAAATTTTCACTGTTCATCAATACTCTATCTCAATACTTCCAGCATTCACTTCCAGTATTACTAACACTCGAGCATCATGATTTTAACACTCGAGTATTATGATTTGTCAAAATTATTTTTCATCACTTACACAGAATACTCGAGCATCCCTAGGAAGTATTATTAACACTCAAGCATTGAGATTTATCACTCGAGTATTTGATTCTTTTCAAAACACTTTCACATAACACTCGAGTACTACATCAAAGCATTGAACTTTTCTTTGAAATATTTTGAGCAAACACTCGAGCATAAAAACCTTATACTCGAGCGCTGACTCTCTCTCTCTCTCTCTGATAGCTTGGTGTCTGACACACTTAACCTACGCTATACACCTAATTTCCTCATTTGTGTAACAACATTTTTGAATTCTAACTGCTTTCATAAATGCAGTAGTTTGAAACATTAAATAAGGAAAGAAGCACAGGCATGGTCCAAGACTCGGAGATTTTAACGTTCTTCTGCAATCTTCAACCTCGACTGACTCAAAGGCATTAAATGCCATTGATCGTTGATGAGAGTAACGGCTACTGAATGCAGTCTAACGGACAATTCATCAAGACTCAACTATAAAAGGACCAGCATTCATTATAGAGGCAACAATATTATGCTGAGCATTTAAAGTCTACATTTACTACACTCTCTTTAATCTTTCATTAATACATTCTGAGCTTTATTATTAGCCATCTACTCTTTTGAGAGAGATATTTAAGGCTGAAATACTTTGTAATCTTGTGAGAAACTCAAGGACAGGGCCTTGAGTATTTTGGGTTGAAAGTGAGTTAGAAAACAGAGAGTGTTATACTTTGTTTTAGTGAAAAGAGAAAGGGGGAGTGATTCCCAGTTTGTAAAGGCTTGTGAAGCCTGAGTTTGTTGTAGATAGTGAATTTGGAAATCTCGGGGGTGGCCTGAGGACTGGACGTAGGTCAAGGAGACCGAACCAGGATAAATCTCTGTGTTCATATTACTTTCTCTCTCTCGGTGACTTTGGTTTCTATTTCTGTGAAGTTTAAAGTTCTTAAATTTTTATATTAGACCAATTCACCCCTCTTAGTCAAATCTCATCCTAACATTGACAACAATAGATGAAAATTCATCACATCACATACCTTCTTTAGTCATACAATGGCTTAAGCCCCATATAAGGTACATGTACAACAAAGTCTTTCAGTTTCATACCTTTAGTCAAAGGATCAGCTAGCATTTTCTTTGTATTGATGTATTCAACCGAAACTTGGCCATTAATAACTCTATCTTTTAAAGATAGAAACTTTAATTCAACAAACCTACTTCGAGCTCCGCTCTTTCTGTTGTTGGCAATGGCCACCGCAGCTTTGTTATCACAAAACATTCTTATTGGCCTAGAGATTTAATCCACAATCTTAAGCCCTGCGATGAAATTTCTTATCCAGATTCCTTGTGTACTTGCTTCAAAAGCTGCTACATACTCAGCATCATGAGTACTAGCAGTCACAAGTGTTTGTTTAACACTTCTCCATAATATTGCTCCTTCTGCTAAGAGGAAGACATAACCAGTAGATATTCTTGTATCTTTACATCCTCCTAAATCAGAATCAGAATATCCAATCACTTCAAAATTGTCTGTTCTTCTATATGTGAGCTTGTAATGTTTTGTACCCTGAAGGTATCTAAAAACTTTCATTGCAGCTAACCAACGTTTCAATCCAGGATTACTTTGATATCTCCCTAACATATCCACAGCAAAAACTATATCAGGTCTCGTGCAAACCTGTGCATACATTAAGCTACCTACTACTGAGACATAAAGGATTCTTTCCATGTCCTTTCTCTGTAAATCATTCTGGGGACAACGATCCAAACTGAACACATCTCCCTTTTCAATGGGAATGATGTTGGAATTACAACTTTCCATCCGGAATCTTTCAGAATTGTCTTGAAATAGGTTTCTTGAGATAAACTTAAAAGACCTTCATGTCTATCTCTTTGAATCTTAATGCCAATGACATAAGATGCTTCACCCATATCCTTCATGTCCAAATTTCTGGATAAAAAATGTTTTACCTCTATTAAGAGTCCTAAATCATTGATTGCAAGTAGTATGTCATCCACATAAAGTATCAAAAATATGATATTGCTCCCACTATTCTTGTGGTATATACATTCATCCATAACATTCTCAATGAAGCCAAAAGATGTAATAACTTCATGGAACTTTAAATACCATTGTCGGGAAGCTTGTTTAAGACCATAAATTGACCTCTTTAACTTGCTTACCAAATTTTCATTTTCTTTCGCAATAAAACCCTCAGGTTGCTTCATGTAGACCTCTTCCTCAAGTTCTCCATTAAGGAATGCAGTCTTAACATCCATCTGATGCACTCTAAATCAAAATGTGCAACTAATGCCATAATAATGCGAAGAAAATCCTTTGTAGATACAGGAGAATAAGTTTCTTTGTAATCTACACCCTCCACTTGAGTAAAACCTTTTGTAACCAACCTTGCCTTGTATCTATCAATGTTACCTTGTGAGTCCTTTTTGGTTTGTAAAACCCATTTACAGCCAACGGCCTTGGCCCCACTTCGTAACTTTATAAGTTCCCAAACTTGGTTGTTTGCCATAGATTTCATCTCTTTCAACATAGCATCATACCATAACTTAGAGTTAGCACTTTCCATAGCCTGAGTAAAATTTAATGGGTCATCCTCTATAACTACATCACAATCATATTCAGTAAGATACACTATATATTCACTAGGCAATGTTGATTTTCTTTCTCTTGTTGACCTTCTTAATCCAACTTCCTGAACTGGTTCAGGCTGTTCATGCGGAACATTCCTTATCACATTTTGTGGTTGTATGATAGGTTGATCACTCCTAATATGTTCCTCATATTCAGTATTATCAACTTGAGTGCTTGGAATAACATCATGTTCTACACCAACTCTTATTTGAGAGATGTTTTCATTAATTGATGCTTCCTCACCATGATTGTTAGTTGTATCTTCTATGTGATTTTCTTGTAAATTATCACTCCCACTAATCAAATCATTCTCAAGAAATCTTGCATTCCTAGATTCTATAAATCCCTTTGAAGGTGGGGGATAATAAAACTTATAGCCTTTAGACTTTTCAGCATATCCAACAAAATAAGCTCTTATAGTCTTAGGATCTAATTTCTTTTCTTGTGGATTATACACTCTCACTTCTGCAGGACACCCGCATACTCTAAAATGACCTAAACTAGGTTTCCATCCTTTCCAGATTTCAAACGGTGTTTTTAGTACCACTTTTGTTGGAACCCTATTGAGTATGTATACGGCTGTAAAGAGTGCTTCCTTCCACAAGGAAACTGGTAGTTTGGAGCTACTCAACATGCTCCTAACCATATCTAGTAAAGTCCTATTTCTTCTTTCAGCAACTCCATTCATATCAGGAGAACTAGGCATGGTGTATTGAGCAACTATACCATGCTCTCAAAGAAAATCTGCAAATGGACCAGGTACCTGTCCCTCACTAGTATATCTACCATAATATTCACCACCTCTATCAGATCTCACGATTTTAATTGGTTTCCCAATCTGTTTTTCTACTTCAGCCTTATATTCCTTAAAGGCATCTAATGCTTCACTTTTATTGTGAAGCATGTAAACATACATAAATCGAGAGTAATCATCAATAAAAGTAATGAAATATTTTTGACCATGTGCAGTTAAATCAGGACAACATATATCTGTATGTATGATCTCAATTAATTTTGAACTTCTTTTAGCCCCTTTATGTGACTTGTTGGGCTGCTTTCCTCTAATACAATCCACACAAGAACCAAGATCCAAATGCTCTAATGATAGAATAATTCCATCTTTAGTTATCCTCTTGATTCTATCAACAGAGATATGACACAATCTCCTATGCCACAGGCTAATCGAATTTTCATTGATGATACGTCGTTTAATACCATGTGTAACAGATAAAGCGTGAGGAAAATTAGAAATAATTCTAAATAAATCATTATCCATAACAATATCTGCAATAGGAACCGAATCTTTACTAATAAACATTTCATCTTTTGAAAGATTTAATCCATAACCAAGAGGAATTAACTTATAAATAGAAATTAAATTCCTCTTGTAAGAGGGTACATAAAAAGTCTCAAACAGATCTAAAACATAATTACTAGGTAAGATCATTCTTAATGTTCCAACAGCTTTCACAGCATCTCCTTTCCAACTGCCCGAAAGGACTTTTTCCTCATTGGGTTTTGGAGGTCGACTGTTTAGAAAGCCCTCCATGGTATTAGTTATGTGGATCATGGAACCAGTATCAACCCACCAAGTGTCATCACTAACAGTAGTATAATGAGATTCAAATACAGCACAAGTTGAAAGTATACCTTTCTTTTCAATCCAAGCCTTAAACTTGAGACAATCAACTTTAATGTGTCCTTTCTTTTTGCAAAAGAAGCATTTGACATCCTTCTTATTTGCTATGTTGACAGGAGAAATCTTGCTTTTCTTCTTATTACTCTTACCCTTATCTCTCTTCTTACCCTTGCTTGCTTCTCCCTTAGAACTTGTAACAATATGAGCTTCCTTATGTGCAGACTTCTCATTCATTAGCAATCTAGTCTCTTCTTGAACACACATGGCCAATAGTTCGTCCACTGTCCATGTTTCCTTATGTGTGTTATATGAGACCTTGAAAGAATCATATGAAGGAGGAAGAGAATTCAATATCAGCTGCACCAAAAATGACTCAGTAGGTTCCATATTCAAGGGCTTGAGTTGAGATGAGAGGTCCCTCATTTTCATGATGTGCTGCCTGACACCACCAATACCTGTAAGTCTTAAAGTACATAATTCAAACATGATGGATCCACCCATTTGTTTGTCTGACGCCTTGAATTGCTTTTCTAAAGCTTCCAGGTATTTTTTGCAGTTCTACATTCAGGAATAGCACCCCTATTAGATCGCTCCTGCTGATCATAAAGATGTCTTGCATCTCGATCAGTAGAGTCATCAGCTGGTTTTTGAGGTTCGGCAACCCTCAAAGCAATATCCAGGTCCATACATCCAAGATCTAACAGAATACTATCTTTCCAATCAACGTAATTAGCACCATCCACGATCATTTTGTTATTTAGGTCAGTAATAACCCTCATGGTAACAGGAGCTGCAAAATTTATGTATATACTCACATTAGTCCTTTGAAGCAAACACAATTACTGTACCAGGTGTATGGTCAACTTATTTGAACCATACAATTACAAATATGTATCACTAGCATCTACCTGTGGGCAAAGAATATTAGCATACAATATATTTGTCTAAAATTGATGAAACTAAAATGCAATTATTGTAATATATGTGGGCTACTTAGAAAACATAAGGCCATTATATTTCACCCTAATTAAATGTTTGATTATAATTATCTACCTGTGGGTTAAGATAAATCATAATCTTATATTTAATTACAATGATATTCTATAATACCATATGTGAGTCATTAATGTGCATGCAATTTAGAATAAAATGAGGATGTTGTGGCTACTCCCCAGATATATAGGCATGCTACTCACGAATATCTTTTTGTGCATTTAAATACATAAATATGCAACAATAACATAATGAAAATTTAACAGTTAATCTAATTAACAATATGTAACTAGATAACTGGAATTCTCCCACTAATTCATGCTTCATATAAAAATGCTCAAATAAATCTTAATTCAGAATTAATTCCAAATTTCAAAATAATTATAATTTCCTAAAGAGCAATAATATATAAATTCATAGACAATTTAAATAATTCATACAAAATTTGTAGAATTAAATAAATAAATAAATAAACAAATGTAGAGCTAATAAATAAACAAATATCACAAATATCCATAGTATAATATTTATTTGGCTCTAATAAATCTCTATAAAAGCATGAATTCCAATTAAAAAAAATTAGTGAGAGAAATCATAAAGAAAAGAAAAAAATCCCAAAAATATGATTCTGTCATGCCCAAACAAAAGGCCCATAAATTTCTGGAATTTTTATTTATTTTTTTTTGAAGTCCCAAATTTGTAGGCCTTAGAACAGAAAAAAAATGGCCCAAAAAATAATCTCCAAAAATTGGCCCAGAAAACGCAAGCCCAAAAATTGGCCCAAAAAACGAAATATTTTTTTAATAAAAATTCGCAGGCCCAAAAAATGAAGAAGAAAAGAAAAAAATTTCTCAGCCATATTCCATCGGCCTAAAAGGGACACTGGCCCATGAGATTTTTTATTTTTTTAAACTGCAGGCCCAATCCGACGGCCCAACCGTTTTTTAAAAAAACTGTTGAAAAGCACTTTCCCACAAAAGCAGAAAAACCAAACGCGGCCTAAGCTGAAAGCGCTTATTTCCAGAATCGAGTTTTAAAAACTCACTTTTACAGAAAATTATGTTTTCATAAAATCACTTTTCCAGAAACGCATTTGTCTCTTCTTCTTCACCCGCCGGTTCATGCGACCTGACCCGTCGACCCGGATTCAACCAGCCACGTCGTTTCGCTTGCAGACATTTTTGGCGACGGTTTTTCTGGCGGTTTTGATGCTTTTCTGTTCGTCCTTTCCAAAAATCCTTAATTACGAAAATGACATTACTCTTTATACTTTCCACATATTTACCAAAATGCCATCACTTTTTCTACTTTTTCTTAATTCCAACCTTACCCTTGTTGACTTTGACATTTTTGGTCAACTTTGACTTTTGGATGGACTTTGATTTTTAGTTGACTTTTGACCAAATTACCAAAATGTCCTTATTATATTTGATGACATTTTACGTCCTAAGCCTTTTTAGTCAAAATGACCATTTTACCCTTGTCATTTAGGCCAAATGACCATTTTGCCCTTGGGTCATTCTTACTTGAAATTCTCAAGGCTAAGGACTTAATCGATTATCCTCTTTCTTATTTAGGCATTTTTCTTTCTATTTTTCTTTTCTATGGGTCTCAAATCCTTCGTAATTTATCGATTTGGCCTTTGCTTCCATTCACGAAATTTAGGATATTACACCTTGGCTTCCACCACGATAGAGTGATAATTCTTGAGTTTTGCCACCCTCACATAAAACTTGCATACTTGGTGAAGTGACAAAACTTCTAATAATTCAAATAATATGTTCGGAAATAGAATCTTCGTTGTGCTATTTGTTAAACTCTAAGATTTCATGTCATTTCAGCACATTTTCCTTGAGTTTTATACACTTTTTGATATATTTGTGCTTATTTTTTATACTCAAGATAGAAAATGTGCATTTGGTTTTTTATTGCACATCATTGCCCAATTGTGCATATTTTGATCATAATCCTAGCTAGTTAATGTTTTTAATATTAATCATTTGCAGGATTATCAAGTATTGCAGGATCATAGGCCTAGCCGCTTTACTAAGCTTTGGGAGACATATATTAATGGGAGTATTATGGGATAACACCTACAACAAGAAAAAGAAAAGAAATATACAGAGAACCAGAGAATATAAGGGTCTAGGCGCTTGGACCTGTCCCTAGGCGACGAGTGTTGGAGAATGGAATTAGAGACGGGAATCATAGAGCACAAGTGCCTAGGTGCTCGGAAAGTGAAACACTGTTTTGCTGAGTCTACAAAGGTTTGGGAGTATAACTCCCCTCATTCAATTGAGAGCCACGGTTCTGCATTTTCCTGGAGATTTTCAGAATGCTCAACTAGTATTTGGGTTTTGGAGGAGCTTGGAGCAAGGGATTGAGCTTTGGAAGAGATCAGAGTACTTAATAAATATAATCCCATATTAGACCAGCCCGACCATTTCAAGATATTGAAATGTTGAAAAAAGCCCTTTGGCAAAAATATGAACACCATTTTGAAGGACCATTTCTAACTTTAATTTTACAAGTTTTAACTTCATTATAGCAAATGCCTACTCCCATTTGAAAAATCATTTCCAACTTTAGTTTGACAAATTTTAACTTTAGA
>JANTPZ010146376.1:4162-28952 GCA_025593235.1 Vachellia pachyceras
AGGTGTATTTGAATATTTTTTAATTATACAGTATTTTATATTACACAAATTTATATGACAAACAATCTATATAAAAATAAAATCATTTAGTTATCTTTATATGACAAACAATATGAACATTCATCTGTCATACTACGAAAAAGTAATGCTTCGTCGACACCTAAGCCCATGTTGAAAAAAAATCTAATTGGGTTCGTTTGAAAATACAGTAGAAAAATACTTTTATGTAAGTCGAGATAAATATATAAATGTGATTATCTCGTTTTATAAAAAAAGACTATTGAATGTGCATTTAAAGTTCTTATAAACTCAACCAAACGGGCCATTAATATCCTTGACTTGACCCTTGAGAGAATCCAAAATCCTATATATAATTGTGCTTGTTTGGTAACACTTATATATCACCCAAAAGTACGTTCAACAGTGTTTTTTCGTAAAAAGAAATAATCTACTCCACATATTTACCTCAACTTACGTAAAAGTACTTCTCCACTGTTTTCCGAAACGGACATTATATCTAGTGTTTTTTGTTTTCTAGCAGAACACTGTAATGGGCTATATTTGTAATAGGATTTTGGACATTTAACCTGGTTTGATAGGCTAGAATGATGATGTCCATTGGGCCCAGCCTAATCCAACAACTGTACAGTAAGAGCTATTGGGCTGTCTCGGCCGAAAGCCCACTTCTATTTTTAAGAAATAGACACATTTATTGGTGGATTGGGTTTGGCAGAAATAAATAATCCATCAAGAGAGGCACCCACATATAGGGGTTGTTTTGGTATGAGGAATTTAGAAGGGAGGGGAGTGAAAATTTTTGAGTTAGATTTTAAAAAATTGAAGAAGTGGGATTATAAAAATTCAATAAAGGGAAAATATAAGATAAAAAGGAGAAAGAAAAATTAATTAAAAACTTTTAACACCACATGTCTAATTTTTTTTTTAAGTTTAGACCCCACTTGTCTATTTTTTAAGTTCAAGTCAAATGAATTTTCCTTTATTCCCCTCCCCCTCCCCCTCCCCTACCCTCATATCAAACAGCTCTTTAGTACAGTGGTTTGAATATGATTGCTCTCAGTTAAAAAGGCTAATAATTTATAATGTAACAAATCAGTGTTTGAATCTCATATTGGAAGAAGTTTTGCCCATTCTTAATGCCTAACGGTAGCTCAAAGATGACAATGTTGCTTACGCCTAAAAAAATCAAAAGAGTGGTATCAATAAGACGCGAATAATGCCTTGTTGGGAAAAATTGGTATTGTGTTGCCCATTATTACCCTTTTTGAGAAAAGGATATAGACTCTTCTGCACCAATTAGGGTTGTGGATGATCCCATTCCACTAAGACCAGGAAAAAAGAATCCCAAAAATATGGGACGCTCGTGAAAGACATCACTATTCTATAGCCCAAAATGGAATAAAAACAAAAGTGAAGGCAACAATTAGAATATTGCACTTTTCGGAGATGATTGATGGTCAGTCAGTCAGTCAGTCAGTGAGCCTTCAACGTTCAAATCTCAACTTATTTACAATCAGACCGTACGGGTTTGATTCCATAGGTATAATTACTAATTAGTGCAAGTTTATCACCAAATAATTAAATATTTTTGTTTTTAATACTTATTATTCCAATCCTTAATACAATTTTTTGTTTGTAGTGTAAAGTATTTATAACGATATTTAAATAGGCAAATTATTTATGAAAAAAACCCATTAAACTGTCATTAATGGGTCGCATTGATCCGGCCGTAACGTTGAATAAATGATTATCAATAATAACAGTTTAGAGATGTCACGAATAAATTGCATTAACTGCATCAAATGTACTGCAGAGGTTGAAAATGCATTGATGCAGTGAATTAATTGTCGAAATTTTGACAATTATCTATGAGTAATTAATTATCTTGCAATTTCGAAAAATAATATATGCAATGAATATATACTTCTAATTGATAGAATTGCCACATTTATTTGATATCCAAAAATTTATGGAATAATTTGTCTCTCGTGAGTCGTGATGAGATATATATATATGTTTAATAAAAAAATCGAGTTATTTTTTTTTTATTATGAGAGACAGAAAAAATACATAATTTTTTAAAATAAGGTAGGAGAAATTAGTTAAATTAATATGTCGGTAAAACATTTGTGTTAAACTAATGTGAAAACTTTGTAAACCATCTATAATTAATTCTTATCCACCCATTAATTTAAAAATTTTAAACAAGATCCATTATATGTAATAATTTTTTTAATAATTAAATTAGTTATAAATAGTTTACAAATTTTTCACATTAATTTAACACAATTTTTTGGGAAGGCACATTAATTTAACTAAATTTCTCCTACCTTATTTTAAAATTTCAAAATACCCTTGATATTGAAAAATTATGTACTCTCTCTCTCCCCCCTGTGATAAAATAAAAAACACCTTATTTTTTTTCTACTAAACAGGAAAGTATTGTCATTGGTATATCGCAATCGTATCTATTGGATCCATTGTATGTAATAATTTTTAAGATGTACAGAATAATGGTGACCATTTTTAAATTTTTTGTTTAAAGTGCTAGATTTAATTGCGATACAATATTTTTCAATTCTAGAAATTCAATTGAACTTGCTCTGCACAATGGCAAAGATGAAATAAAGATAGACATCCTGTTTGAAAACACTTATTTTCTACTTTTTTCCATGTTGCACACAAGTCGAGACAAAACTCCTCTCACATACTTACCTAGACTTATATAAAATCACTTTTTTAACAGATTTCCAAACGAACACAGAGATGAACAAAGAGACCCAAAAATAATGGTAGGTTCGCAAGGCTAGGTCAAGAATCGTTAGGGTTGAAACCGAGATTTTGATCCGTAAATAGTAACACAAATTTATAATGTGCATGTTTGGGAAGACCTTCTTTCCAACAGTGAAAAATGGGTTGATTTTGACTTCACATAATGATTTATTTTATATAATATGTGTTAATAGAGGTGTTTGACAAAGCTTTTGAACACCCCAAAAACACGTTCATAGTGTTTTTTCGTAAAACGAGATAATCTCCTTCACATATTTACCATGTAAATGGTAAAAGTATTTATCCACAGCTTTCTTAAATGGACCCAATATTTTTCAATCATATATGCATTTGATTGGAGTTTTTTTAATCATGTAATTTTTTATTTTAAGATTTGAATAAAGAATATATTGTTGATAAAAAATAAAGAATTTATTATTTTCAATATTTTTTGCACATAGACAGAAATTTAAAACTCAATTTTAATTACATTCTAAAAAGGCCGACCCGAACCGTTTAGAGACGGGCAGCCCACATTTTGGCATCTCCAGACTCTAGTAACAAGATGTGATAATGCCTGAAAATAAACCTAACAATTAAGTCCTCAATTGCGTCAAGAAAGATATTCTTCTCATCCGCGTAGTGGTTTTCAGCCTCTCTCTCTCTCTCTCTCTCTCTCTCTCTCTCTATGCGGCCTTCCTTTTGTTGGAGAATGTAGAAAGATTAATACAAAAAGAGCCAAGAAAAATTATTCATATTAAGACACTGCGAGACCCACTTTGTAAGCCGCCAAATTCTTGTAGGAAGGCACGAAAAATCAGCCTTAGATGATGCAATTTGACTGTAATAAGAGACCCTGCTGCTTCCTACTATCAAATTCTCGATGATTCTTGTTGCGGTACAAGTGCTGTCAACGCTCGCACCCTTGATCGTCTTCTGAGGTATATTCCAGCTCGGATCTTCCGGGCTTGTGAAATCCAACTTATTGAATTGCCAAAGAAATTCTTTCTTATCCCCGATGTTGTTATGAGTGTGTCTTTACCTGCTTATTGATCCTTGCAATGGTAAAGTTGTCCACTTGATTGTTATTGAACATCTGAAATTGGGTTGCCGTGTATCTTTATTTTGTACGGAATCCCGTTTTCACTCGAATTCGTCTTTGGTGTCTATCAAAGTTTAGCTTGTTTTAGTCGTCTGATGGTTTAATTGGGTAAGCACGGTAAAGTATAGTATATGGTTATGGGGGATTGGGTTTGTTTGTTGAAGAAGAATGGGTTAACATATTCAAGTAAGTGTTTGATGAGTCGGAAGATCATCGGTGGATGCTGGAACCTGTTATCTTTTGGGCTGTTTCAAAGGGCTGGGCGCAGCTTATCTCTTTTCCTATTTCCTCCCATTGATTACTAGAAGGGAAAACTTTTAGTTGCTTTTTCTATGTATAACAATATTTTACCTTCATGTGCTGATTTCTTTCTTCAGTTAACTTTCGTTATCATGGCTGTTTCTGATTCTATGTAGAGTATTGCTGCATTTGAATGAATAGGCTCATCAATGGTTTAGTCATCGAGTAATGTGATTAAAGGCTCTGGAATGAACAATTCAATAGCCTGCTCTGAAGACAGAATTAAGAGAGCTGAGTTTCTAGGATCTAGTCGAATGTCAAAGAAGTCAAGAACAGTGTTGGCTTCTCATGAGGTAGATAATGATGCAGCAGAAAGCCAAGGCGGATTGGGTGATTTGCCAGACAACCTTATCCATCATATACTGTCATTTATGGAAACCAAGGATGCAATTCGAACTAGTGTTTTATCAAAAAGGTGGAGGTATATGTGGACTTCAGTTCCCTGCCTAAACTTCAACAGCAAATCATTTTCTCGGCTGGCTAATTTTAAAAGATTTGTGAAGCGGGTCTTATCCCTACGTGATACCTCTCATATCAAATCTCTTACTTACTGTCGCTTTGGGGTGGATTATGCAACTGATCAATCGCTATTGAATAAGGTTATTGAATTTGCAACTTCACATGGTGTTGAAGAAATCCGAATCAACCTTCGCGGGAAAAGCTCTGGCAGTCCACCCATTGAAATCCCTTTCTCCCTATTTGCTTGTCGGTCCTTGAAAAGGATTGAGTTAAAGGACTGCCATCCTATGAATGTCCCAACATCTTTTGGCTGCAAATCATTGGAAGTGTTGCATCTTGAACATTTTCCATTGCATCCTGATCAAGCGAATTCTTCAAATCCATTTTCTAGTATACAGAAGCTTTTTGGTTTTACAAAGTTAACAACTTTGCATCTCAACAGCTTTACTTTAAGTTGTACAGGAATGACCCATCAGGATCCATTTGCTGATTGTGTGAATTTGAAGAATTTGCACTTAAGTGAAATTTGCTTCAAGTCAGATTTGAACCCGAGGGATTTTGTGATATCGGCACCCCAACTTAATAACCTTACATTAGTGTGCAACCGTTTTAAATGTAAACTTGTAGTTGCTTCCCCAAAGCTAACCAATTTCAGCTACATTTATTCTTCTCCATATGTCCTTTTCAAGTTTGGTCTTCCTTCTTTGGGTCGCTTGACAATTGATATTCATGAGCATCATCATGGTCAATTAGCAATTTATCAACGGAGGCAGAGAGAAGAGACATTGCATGGTCTCATCAACGTGCTACGGCGACACCATAATGTTGAAGCTGTTAAGCTATCCTTCCATACAGTCATGGTATAGAGAAAATTCTTTATCACATAGTGGTCCGTGTGACAGGGAGGGAGGGAGACAGAAACATTTCTACTTTGAATTGTCTGGTACTATAGTTTTGTTGTTAAAGGTTTTATTATGTTTTCAGGCTACTCGTGGGGCTGCTGCCTTGCTAAAGTGTGAGGATTCATCTTTTATTAAGTCGAAGTCATTGAATTTAGCAATTGGTCCAACATATAAAATCTTCATTGACAAGCTTGACCGCATAACTGCCTACTACAGCAGTTGCTCCCAGCATGCAGACTTTGAAATTTCGACCTTTTAAAGGTGATTAAGATTTACATCTTTCATTCAGTTATCCAAACTTTAGACATTAACAACAACAATAATTAGGTTTAGAAACTTAGTCCTGTGCTTGTTACTTTGTGTTTATGCTTGTAAACACTGATTTGCCTGTTTAGAGTTTGATTTATATGTTCTCTATATGTTTAATCTCAATTGCTCTGATGCTCTCAATAAATTCAAGAGTTTTTCCTGATATAGAAATTACAAACTTCGGTCTATTGTATAATATTAACTACTAAGTATGCATTTAAGATAATTTATTTGATTTGGAAGCTTGGTAAAGATTTATGGAAGAATTTGTTGAAATTATGTTATAACCATACATATTATCTGGGAAAAAAACATCTGACGATGCCATTGATTTTGATCAATATTATTAGCACACATGCATTGACTTAAGAATGGGTTGTATGGTTAACAGTAAAGAGATGGGTAAGGAACTTTAAAGGATAAAAAGGAGTAATGTTAAGTCAATTCTAACGATTCTAGTATCAACTATCAACCATGACTTTTTCTGGAGTATATGATTGATTGAGGGAATACTTGGACTCATTTATTCTTTGGACTATTTGGATAGTTATGGTAAACTCTCAATTTGCTTGAAACTACCAGCTTTGTAAGTCCCACATGCTACCGTGCATGTTTAGTTAATTAAGCACTCGTATTAATCACACGATCTAGTCATCATGACAGGAAAGTGATTTGGTGTTTCTTATCACTTCATCTAGAATAAGTATGCATAAAACTCTTAATTTCGTGCAACTCTGGGATTTTGTTTGGTCAATAATATACCTGATTTGTGCTACATTTGAATTGTGGTGCTGATGGCTTGACCTGCGAGCATTTGCTTAACACTTGCCCAAAAACACGAGCCCCATTTCATCTGCTTCTTCGTTTATGTTCTTGTTGCAGTAAGCAAACCCTGAAAACTGTTTTTTCTTTCGGGATAACTTTTTTATGTTGCATGTAAAAGCTGAGGAAGCAGAATCATACTTGCATAACTGTGTTGGTTTGTTTGATGGATGACTGATTTTAGTTTAATAATAACGATATTATGGTTGGCAAAATAATAATAACGATATTGTGATTGTTCAGTCTTGTATTGGGTTTTGCTATTTGGAGTATCAAATTCACTTCATTCTCTTGTTTTAGATGTTCAAACTTGCTTTGCACAAGAGGTGTATGGGTTATTCGGAGAGGAGAATCAGATGGAAGTTAAACTGGATCCGTGGAAACTAAGCAAAGATGATTAGTGGGTACGTGGTAGATTTTCAGTCACAGGGATCGAGATAGTCTGGCACATGAAGTTTTATAGGATTAGTTTTATACTTTTACAGGGAAAGGAAAATTTTTAAATACTTTTTCCCCTTTGTAATTCCTGAATTGTAGTCAATACTCAGGTTAAATTCGTAATATAGCGATATGTCATGTCATTAATTTTTGCTCTGATATGTTGTAGAAAGATGAATTGGGTATACTTTCTTGTTGGGAAAATGAATCCCCTGTTCCTCATACTTCCGTGAAGCTTTTAATTAGGTCCCCTTATAGCGTTGATTTTATTAATCGACTCCTTGCTGATTCCTCTGTTATAGCTGTTCGTCCCTGAAGAATTAAAATACAAAAACTGAGAAAGACTTTTAATATGGTTCGAAAGTTCATCTGGCTGGGGTTTGTTCAAAATATAAGAGTTGCACGACAACTGAAATTTCGCCCTCTTATAAAAGGATATTAATCAATTTTTTAAAAATATAAGAGTGTAATATAAGTCAATGTTAACTAAACAACTGAAACGAGGCTACTTGGTCATATCTAATCATAATCCGACACTGTAAATTAGCTATTGGAGAAATAATTAATTTCCTCGAAGGCGCACAAAGCTAGATTTTTGCGGAGCATGTTTTAACGAAATAAGACAAGCAAGCACGTCATCATCACCCCATGTGCCTGTTTAGGAACGCGGTAGAGAATTATATTTACGTAAGTTAAGATAAATATACGAAGGAGATTATCTCATTTTATAAAAAAACACTATTAAACATGCGTTTAGTTTTTCCTAATACTCAGCCATATAAGCCCATTGACATGTGAAGTTAATGATTAATGATTCATGTTGAAGTTTGAATGAAACAAAATCAGTAGAATAATAAGCCGTTCTTTATAATTTGTTCAGTGAGTGGTTATTGTTTTCAATTATAAATATTAGTCTCTTACGTCATAATTTATTAACTAGGGCCAATATAATGCTAACTAAACAATATATACGGTTCACAAAATACAAAATATTTTTTTAAATTAAAATGATTTATTTATTATTATCAGAAAAATAAAAATATTATGCTGTAATTACCTTCTAACATCTATATATAATATTTAATCTAGCTGGCTTTGATTTTTTATATTCACGTGACAATGAATTTATGTATATCTTAAATAAGAACTATATCATCAGGTGCTAACATTATTTCTCCGATAAATTAACAAATTTGAAGTACAAAAATACAAAGGTTAGTGTAGTTAGTAAGAAATTGCCTCACATCTTATAAGGGTGTGAGCTCGAATCCCGCTACATCTTATTAGTGGACAATCTGTAAGTACTTCTTTAAATCTTCATTGAGGTTGGAGCCCTAGCTCACTAAAGCCTTTTTATATATAAAAAAAAGAACGTTCATAGTTGACTTGATAAAAATTAAAAAAAAATATAAGAGCTTAATTGAAAATGAGCTAAAATTAATAATTATTCAAATAACATTAATTTTCTCTGAATTGAATTCGTAAAAAGTCAGCTAGATGAAACATAAACAGTGGCAGAGACAGCGCAGGGAGTCTAAAGAGTGGTCGTTGATTTGGTGGCTAATTGAGTGACGCCCCAATGGTCGTTGCTTCAATTCGCCTCCCTTCTTCCCTCCCCTCTCTTTCTCCCCATACATCTCGATTTTCATGGCGCAGATCTGCTACTTGCCTTCCTCTCTTCAGACTTATCTTCCAGGTCCGCCTTCGCTCCGGTAAGTTCCACCTTCTCTCTACTTCTGCTGTTGCTTGTTTTTTCATGTATTCAAATTGCAATACCTTCGTTGTAGCTTTGGCCTGCGCTATTTTTACTGTAGATTTAGTCCTAACCATTATACTCATTCCCAGGCCTGTTTATTTTGTATGTGAATTTCGATACTATTGCCTCCTATTTAGTTGACTGAGTTGTGAGATGACATAGCAACCATGTTAAATTGAGCCTGAGTTTTATTTTTACGTTCAATTTAAAATTCTCTCGAAACTGTTGTTTGAGGATTTCAGGTGTCTTGCAATGCTTTGACTTCGATATTTGAATGTAACACTTTTTGGGGGCAGAGTTAGAGTTGAGGAAATAGGGGAAGATTGATTACAGATTTTTCTTTTATTTTGTATTGTTTCTATGCAGATATTTATGTGGCATTAGATAAAAAATTTGTTGACTTCTTTATTCACCACAGCTTCTGCCGGTGAAGATTCTGAGGTGAAGTTATCTTCTGATCAATTAGAAATGATATTCGTGGGGACGGGAACTAGTGAAGGGATTCCGCGCGTCAGCTGCTTGACTAATCCTCTTAACAAATGCCCGGTACAAATTTCAGAACCTTTACAATGAAGCAAAGCTTCTTGTAACGTGTAACGAGTCTTGAACTGAACGCTTTCTGTCGGCTGTAGAATGTTTAAAGAGAAATTTTCTTGGTCCCTACAGGTCTGTTCCAAGGCTACTGAACCGGATAATAAGAATAGGAGACTTAATACAAGCATTCTCATTCGTCAATCGAGCTCCTCAGGAAGTCGCAATATTCTAATAGATGTTGGGAAGTAAGTAGTGAAATTTCCTTGTGTGTGTGTATCGTAATTTTAATACGTTTGGATGAAACTTTCTGTGATTTCATCAATTTTTTAAGCCAGTTTAACATGTGGTTTATTGATGAAGCACAATGGAAAATTTCATTGCCATTAAATATCTTACCTCTCTAATATATATGTTTTCTCCAGCCCATTTACTTTATTGTTAATATTATTACTCTGTTGCGCGCTGGCCATGGCTATTCAAGTAAAAGATTCTGATTGACTCATCTAGCTAACCCTTAATTGTTTGAGGTCAAAATTATTGTCACTATGAAGAAATCTCACTGTATAACTCAGTGATAGATTTAGATATTAGATGATGTATATATTTGACAACAAAATATTTACTTGTTATTATGCAGATTTTTCTATCAGAGCGCTCTTCAATGGTTTCCTACGTTGGGGTTAGTTCTCCCGTTAAATCCTTCAGCATTTTTCTTTCATCATTTCGAGTAGTTTATAATAATCACTGTCTGACTATTTTTGTTGCTAAGTTATAGCAAACAGTTGTATTGCTTTTAAAAAGAATAGCAGTTTAATTTTGAGGAGAGTTCATATCACACAGATTAAGGGACAAAAATCCAAGAACTATGCTGCATGTTTTCTGCCTGTATTAGTGCCAGCATTTGTTTTTCCATCTTTTTTGTTTATTTTGAGGACAACCAATTGATTATTGGAAAGCTTAAAGTATGTGAAGTGTATGGTTCTCTGATGAGTTTCCTTGTAATTTAGATTTCTGTTTTTGCTTGCTTGTTCTGAAACTAGTTGTATTTCTGTCAGGATAAGAATACTTGATGCGGTTATTATTACTCATTCCCATGCTGATGCAATTGGAGGTCCTTGACATCAACACTGTCTGATGCTTTTTGAATTATCTGTTCACATTGTTATTATTATGTTGATCTAAAACCTGCTTTTCTCTTCTCCTCAGATTTTGATGATCTTCGAGATTGGACAAACAATGTTCAACCATCTATTCCAATATATGTAGCCGAGCGAGACTTTGAAGTCCTTATCAAAATTGTCCCTTGCTGCTTATCATCTTTATGCATAAATAATTGTTTCGGAGGCCAGAGTAGGTGTTAGAATTAGAAACCTTCTATATACATGCACCGTGTTTTAGGAAATTAAGGCATTCCCATCCTTTGAGCAACTAATAGATGATCGTGCTATCTTGGGGATTGCTCCAGATGAGCATATGATTTTATTGATCAAATGACGTATCCATATGCAACTTGTCCTTTTGACCAACATATCTATAAGCAACTTACATCAAGAAGTTTCTATATCTGCAACCCCATTTACACTTTGGAAATTGTTTATTCATTGGAAGTGCAGAATATTCATATAATGATTTGTGGGTATTCCTGTTTTTTACCTGTACTGAATTGAGAAAATTAGTAAAGAAAATAAATGGACATAGTTACATATTTCTCATGTTTACCATTTTTGCCCCATTTAGATTTTTGACACCGCTCATTCTGAGATATGAAATTTATTATATTACTCTCTTAATATCTGTGTTGTCCCATTACTGTTGTCATGCAACTTCTGGTGGAATAAAGGATGAAAAGCTTTTGATTTTCGTCTTCTAATGGTCACTACACTTATTCAATATTTGTTAGTTGAATGAGAAATGTTGAAATGTGCTCTCATGTGAATACAATAGCGTCTTCAATACTAAATATGTGCAGGTGATGAAAAAGACGCATTTTTATTTAGTAGATACAAGTGTTATCATCCCTGGTGCTGCAGTATCAAAGTTACAATTTAATATCATATCAGAAGAGCCGTTTTTTGTGCATGGATTGAAGGTCAGAACTAACAACAGTCTAGTAGTCTGAACTCTGAAGTGAATTTTTTAGTATTTTCCCTCTTCGATAGTCTATCCTGCTCACTTTATTGCTCAACCAATTACTTCCTGATCTTTTTCCTCAACAGTTTGTGACTTGGCTGTTATATTGCTGTTTTCTTTTATTATTATGTTCCAGATTACTCCCTTGCCAGTGTAGCATGGCCAAGGTTATCGTTCCCTTGGTTTCCGTTTTGGGGATGTATGTTACATAAGGTAATGCTTCTTAGTTGTGAAATGAGAAGTAGCTGAAAGTAAACTCTTCTGTCAATAGAAATGAGCTGATCTTATGCCCAATTGCTTACCGTTGCAGTGATGTTAGTGAAATTCCTGAAGAAACCTATCCACTTTTGAAGGATTGTGAAATTCCAATTCTGGTGCCCATCTTCTCATCTTCCGTACAGAAGCATTCATTGGCTTCCATTTTACATAAAATAGAAACAGTAATTTTTTCCCCTATTGGGCTTATACGAGTTATGATTGTACAGGATGCTTTGAGGCCTGATCGCTCTAGTTCCACACATTTTGGACTTCCAAGGGTAATTTCTTCCACAAGTATTAAATTTTCTTAGGCAAGTAATTTATTTCTGGTCTTCCCATTTCAGGCAATAGAGGAAGTGCAAAAAATACAACCCAAGAGGACACTGTTCACTGGTAAGTTTTGGTTAAGCTCTCTATTTAGCACATACGACTCAGGTATACAGCAAACAAACAAGGAACTGCATGTTTTACTGAAAACAATCTCCCTCTAGTTTCTATGCCTTGATTTTCGTATGAAACAGTATTTCAGAAGATAACTTGTTATTTCTCATCATTGGCAAATTGGAAGGTATGATACATCTGATGGATCATGAGGAAGTGAATAGCTATCTGGCAAAATTCTTGGAGTCTAAGGGTCTTGATATACAATTGAGCTATGATGGGCTTCGTATACCAGTAAAACTATAGTTTATACACTCATTGGGTTCTTACTTAGAGATAGACTAGCTATTGCCAAAAGCATTATTTTTTAAAGCCTATCCAATAAGGAAAAAAAGCGAAATTGTTAGAGAATTTTTATCATTTCAGGTAAATAGGAAAAAGATTAACTTCCTTTCAGGTAAATCCCCAATATTTTTTGTATCAAAAAAAAAATCCCCAATATTTTGAGGGAACTGATGTCCACAAAGATGTTGTGTTTGAGAACTGAATAGTCTCATTTCAGGTAAATAGGAAAAAGATTAACTTCCTTTCAGGTAAATGCCCATTATTTTGAGGGAACTGTTGGCCACAAAGATGTTGTGTTGGAGAATTGAATTTTTATCATTTTGGGACACTGAAAAAGGTGAAACCAGATGGGGATAATCATATATTTTTACCGGGTGCCCAGCTTTGTAGTTTGAGAATGAATCTTGAGCTATCAGCTTGGATAAAAATTTAGACAAAAGCCGGGTACTATTAAGTTGCTTATAATTAATATATTAATAAAAACAGTTAAAATCATTAAATTTATTTTAAAAGTTCGGTGGTTTTTATTTTCTTTCTAGAAAACACTTTCTCTCCATATATTATCCAAAATCTCAGCGCTTATATAATAAAAATGTTTTTTAGAATTTAATTTCCAAAAAGTCTCAATAACAAATGGGGCATATAAATATGTTGTTATTTCTGAAACTTTGTTGCATGATCCTTAGTCATTATTAGACTTTTAAATAATTAAATATCTGTAATAAAAAATAATAATTAAATATCTTTTTTTTTTAAAATGTAGCAATTCACCCTTTTAAATTCCATGTGATGCCCAAAGCTCTCACTCTAATCTATAGATGTGGGACACTTAATCGATATGATATGGTACATGGATTCGTTATAATACAATATTTTTTAAATAAAAAAGTAATTTAAAAGGAATAAATATTTAAAAATTGTCTTGTCTTATCTATGCTGATATTGATTGCAATGTTTATCACAAATTGGAAGGTGAAGACAATTTTCTTTTTTTCAAAGACTTCTTGTTTTGGGAGCTCAACGAAGTCATAAAGTCTTCTCATCCCAATCAGATGGACCGTAACCCTTGCCTAATTGAAAGGAAATTTTATCTAAAATATAATTTTTTCAAAGTTACATTGAAAAGGTTTGAATTTTTTACTTTATTATATGTATTAAATTTTCTTATAAAACTAGCATATGGGTTATCATTCATGCTCATGAATAATGTGGCTTTTCTAGATTTATACATATTTTAAAAAAATACTATTAAAATTCAAGATGGGTCAACGTTAAATATTACATTCTCAATTTTTTTTGAAACAGAAACTATTGTGAATCTGATAATTTTTAAAATTTATAATTTCTTCTTCTTTAAGTTCGGTTTTGCCTGATTTGGTTATTTCGAAAAGGAAAGTTGTTACACAGAGTCCACAATGCAAAGGGTTGAGAGTCAACGTCTGGTCCACGTTAAAAGAATCAGAAATCGAGCTTCAAGAAAATTACTCCGTACCCGTTTAGGAACGTGGTAGAAAAATACTTTTTACGCAAACAAAGCAAATATGTGAAGGAAATTATCTCATTTTACGAAAAGTACTGTTAAACATGTGTTTAACTTTTTAAATGCTCCGCCAAACAAGCCTTTCAAGTCCCACTTCAACGCCCCTAAAATATCATATAAGTATTTTTAAAATTGTTAAATTAGTGTAAACTCTTATGAGACGTCATTATAAATTAGGTTGGGTGTACATTTATCAAAACATGTTTGATTAATATTCATTTAATTCTATTTTTAAGTCATTTCCATCATGCTTCAAACATATTGAAAGAAGTCTGAAACTTTATTAAACCTATCTTAAAATTTAAAAACTTTTCAATTTTATTTTTATTTAATATACATTACTTCTCTGAAAATAAAACTAGCATAATAATAAATAAAAGGGCATATGAAAAATTAAACTTTTTTGAATTTGTTGTATATTAAGTTTATTTTTAAATTAAGGGCAATGAATTTTGACTCCATACTAATCTAATAATGCATTTTATGATGATGTGTTGGATTTTTAAGTAATTATTCTTTTTTACCTTCACTTGAAGTAATTTTTTAAAGTAAAACTAGGATCCTATTAAAAGTAATCTTATTCAAGACACTATTGAATGTCCAACTCAGGGGAATTCGAATATTGATTAATCGTGTTGTAGTATAGGAATACTGATACAAAATTTTAATGTAATATAAATTTACATGTATGCCCTTTCCTTTACTAAATTGGAATCACTAAATTGTTCATTTGATATTTTTTAAGGTTTTTTTATTTTCCCTTATTCCTACGACTTAACTCTAGCAACAAAACATTATTAAAAAATTTCTCACAAAAAATAATTAAAAATAAGAGTGTGACAATGGTGACTGAAAACTGAAAAGGATTTTGCCGCCCTTTCTTTGTTTGACAACGACGTCCACGTCGGTTATGACTCTCAGATTCCCAATCACTTGCCTTCGCGCCACATCAACCAATCACAACTTGACATGTCAACAACGATTTCCCACTATATCAACATTAATATTCTAAATTATCAACAGAAATATAAAATATATGATAAATTTAAGAATTAAGTTGCAAATATACCAAATATTTTTGCTGCAATGATGCATATAAATATTTTTAAATGGAGTCAAAATGGCATTTCCATTAAGTTTTAAAATAATCGCTCTTCTTTTGATAAATGGATAAATATATATATATCAAATTTAGTGGAAATGATTTTTTATCTCTATTTCAGAAGGCATCCGATACCCATAAAATTTTTGTGCTGTGGGATGTGCATGGGAAAAAAATTATAAATAAATTTACAGCTTAATCGTAAATTTAAATTATGGATACTGTAATTCATTTTTTTTAAATCTAGTTTTCAAATTATTGTTGGGGGTGAAAAATCAAAATCCATGTCAGCAGTGGGCATGTGATTGTGACTTGTTATAATCGTCCCGACGTTTTCAACGAGCAATCATATCGCCGTACACGTAAGCATCCCGTCTTCACCCAACAAGTACTTTTTTTTATTTATTCTAGTGCATAAAACTTAAAAAATTTTACAATCAAATCTTAAAGGGAAGAATTAATGAATAAATTTTTTTAAAAATTTATAAAATTATCATAAGATCCCATGAGTAGCTGTTGAGGTTTTTATTATTAAAATTCATTAACAACCCCAGCAGCTACTCTTAAGACCTTATGGTAATTTTCTGAATCTTTAGTACCATTTATTCATTAATTCTTCTATTTGAGACTTAATTGTAAATTTTCCTAATATTTACGGAGAATGGTGATAATGTTAACGGTATTAAAACTAGACCTTCAAATTATGAAATTAACATTTCATATTATGTAATTGAAATTTGATATTATATGCAAATGAGTTTTTATATTATGCATATGATATTCTTGATATGTAAATGAGTTTTCGTAAAAGTGCAATCACATGTCTCATTCTCTAATTAATTTGGAATTTATCCTCAATTTTCTCTAAAATTTAATCTCACACATTACATGTAGATTAAAATATATTTTTATCCTTTATGTTTATTTTAAGTTTCAATTTGTTCTCTTAAATTTAAAAGATACACTTTTAGTGATTTATTCTTAACGACATTAAGCTTACTTAACGAAAAATGATGGTTCAACAAATTTATATGTTATTTCTACTATTAAATACCAATAAAATATGGTTCAATTTTAAAATATAAAATAAGTATATTAAATAATTAATATTTAAATATTATTTAAGTACAGGATTGTAATTGAATTAATATTTTCAGGTATTAACACTAAATACTAAATGTATGCTCTAGTTATGTAAGTAAACATATTTTTATAAATATTAAATTAGAATATATTATAAAATTAATATTATGCTTGATATGTTAGTATTGATGGCAATTTATATTAAACAAATGATGATAATATTTTAGTAAAAATATTGATACTTTTAGAAGTGGGTAGATTTGATTTGTGTTTTTTAATTATTAAAAAAGGAATAAATTTTGAGAATGATGATAATGTGTGGTCCCATCCCACTGGTAGTGGACCTGCCACGCCCGTGAACTCTCTTCAGTCTTCTCACATTCTCTTTTTTAAAATAAAATTTAAATAGGAAAAAGATATTTCATCACTACCACAATATGAGATATTTTTTCGAAGATTTTTGTACACTGTATATTTAAATGTGACTCATGGTGTATCTTATTTATAGTGATAAAATTTAAAAGGGCATCTCAAGGCGCAATTAAAATTCCTCTAAATTATGAAATTGAGTTGAATTCCAATATTATATGGGTTGATTGTTAATTACAAATGTGTCAATAAAAAAATTAATTACGAATGTGAAAAGACATTATTGTCATATAATTTCAATTCATATTAAGGATATGGAGGTGATTTTATAATTTTCTCATTTTTTAAGGATATGAAGGTGATTTTTTCTAGCTATTCCTTAAAACCTGCAAGTGATTACTCATAAATGTCATTAGCCATACTTGTACTTGATCCGACTGTATTGAAGAAACCTTTGTCTAAACCATGCATAACTGTTATTAGTCATACCTACCCTCATAAATGCTTATTAAATCTGCTTACCGATAGGGTATGGGTATTTGAAAAATCCACCGACATTCAACTCAACGGATTAATTCTCTAAGGATTCTCTCAACTATAAATAGAAGAGCATTGAAAATGGATATACTACTACAACATCTACAAGCTAAAATTCATTATATGTTAACTACTTCATCTATTATACTTTCACTTGCATTTATACTTCAGTATTTAGCATTTAATTCTCGTGAGAGAATGTTTTCTTTATCAAACTCATTATCTTTTTGAGAGAAATTCAACAACGTGGAACCTTGAAAAGTTGTAATGATTGCATTGATTAAGGGAAATTGTGATCCTATGTGCAGAGAGCTAGGAAGGGGGAGTATGATCTTCACCTTGTAAAGGCATCAAGAGCCTATAAATCTTGAGTCAGTGGATTCAAAATCTTCAGGTGCTCTAGGGACTTAAAGCATATCAGAAAGGTCAATCCAGGATAAAGTATTGAATTCATCTCCTCTTTCTACACTTTTAGTGATATTTTTCTAGACTGTGCTTTATCTTTTATTTACTTAAAATAACAAGATTTTTAAACTAACCAATCCAGCCCTCTTTGTTATATCTTATTCTAACAATTGGTAGCAGAGCTATGTTAACAACCTCTTACGAAAGGGATATCCAAAGAAGGTTCTAATCGATAAGAGGTCAAGTGAAGTAATGTGGAGTGCAGCTATCAAGACGTCAGGTTTCAATGGAGGCCAATTGATGGAGACTTGGTAGCGTGGGATATCAAGTTATACATTAGGTAAAATTAGATACCTCAATAGCCAACTTTTAGGGGAGGGTTCCCCATCCTACTTAGGTACCTATCAATTTGCAAACTATTAAAACCAAGAAAAATTTCAAATCACATTAAATTAAATATGCCTTGGAATTTAACAAATTGTCATATGCATTCCAATTTAATACATGTTATCTTATGAAAATAAGTCTACTTACAATAATAAATAAAATGTTTTATATTTTATTTTATAAAAATTAATAAGTAAAATTTAGAATTTTATTTTATTTTATCCATATTTTAAATTTTTAGATTTTAATTAAATATAAATAATAAAAAATATTGAGAGAAAATGAATTAATTTATTTTATTTCCTCGTGAGTAAGTTTATTTAAATGGAAATAGAGAATTAAAGGATATTCTTATTATTGTATTTGTTTTTAAAATTAATTAATCATATTCTCTATTTTTCAATGTTTTTTAGTCTTCATAGGGTTATGTTAACCAAACCAGTTTGTCCACCGGTTTGATCGGGTCAACACATGTTTAATCGGTGTAACAGTCAAACCAAACCAAACAGATGATTGGTTTGCCGGTTTATGATCCAATTTATTTTGACATTGATATATACATGCAATCATACAAAAGCATGGGAGTCACCTCTCTTGTGGAGGATGACAATAATGGAGTCACTACTCTACTGAAATACCGAATCTAGGGGCATGATCCTTTTAGAATTCATCACTTCATGTCATCCAATCAATTAGTTGACTTTTTTACCCCTCCTTCTAATATTTCATAGTTCATACGTACCAAGTTCCATCTCATAACAATTACTCCATCCCCCTTATATGTAACATTCGCTAGTTATTGCTATCCTCCTCTCTTAATTATTAGAAGTCTTTTAGAAAGAAAATTTTATATTTATTTAATTCACACGTTTAAACCACGTTATATACAAGTCGAGATAATATAATCAATTAGTTATTAGAGCTATTAGTAATATATTTTGTTTCAGCTCTTTGTTAGGAATGTATTATCTCTTAATGGTATCAAATGGAGTATGTCGTTGTCTATTTTGTTTATTTAACGTGCATTCGGGTTTTCAGAAATTTTTTCAAACACCCAATAATGATTAATTTGAAAAAAAATAAGAAGCAAAGAGAAGACCCCATCACGAAATGTGAAACAAAAATGGGAAGGGGGAATCTTAATTGAAAAACGAGCTTTTTAAAATAAGGATAGATTTGGTATGATTGAAGATGTTGAAGTCATCGATCACAGTACAAATTAATGATTAAATTTACAAAAACTATAAGCTTTAAGGTACACATTACAACATATTTTGTGCTGCCTTTTCTCTACAATCACTGTCCTTATAAACAGTTCTTATACTGTTACTATTTTATTTTAATTTCTCATATTTTTTTAATCTTGTTTTTGAAAGACTACGTGGTTATTAATTAATCAATTAATTAGCTAAATAAATTAATCAAAACGTTGTGCATTGAACACAAGAAAAGTTTTTAATTAGTTTTTTCGTGTGTGTGTGTGTGTGTGTAAGCTTGTTCGCCTCCATCTCCACTTCATATGAAATAATTAGTTTTTAATTGAGACCAAAAATAAAGAAATTAATAAGCGTGCTAAAAAAAAGTATATATATTTGCTTACAACGTATACTAACCACTCAGAAAATTATTATTGTGAGTCACCATAGCATCCTTAATTATATATAAATAAAAATGTACGTGATACTGCACTAATCCTTTATTAATTGTAGAGAGTCCTTATACGGTGACTATTCTTTGAACACCTTTTTTTTTAAATTACCACCAAATCCAATTTAAATTTTAATTAAGTGAGGGAGAGTGCATGGTGAAAATAATTTATTTAAATTTAAAATTTATTTTAATGTTATTATGTACAAAACCAGGTATAAAAAGTCATATATCAACATTATTGTTTACTGAATGGATGAAGCACTACGACCAAAACTTTGTAAACGATCAATTTTAATGCTTTTAACTAACATTAAAATATTTTTATGCACCGAAATATTAGAAATTAATAATAATCTAAATATGTGTTTTATGCACATCAGTAGTAGTTTCTTAGAGTTTCTCATTATATCATTGAATCTTAATATTACCATTATTTTAACACTCTTGGAGTAATATTTTAATAACTAACAAAACTTCCGAATACCCACTTCTTCGTAGTCTATCATCCTATTTTACTATATATACTGGTATGATTGATTGAGTGAAAATTATAACTTACCTAAGATGATGAATATATATCTTCAAATATAAGCAAAATGTAATGGCTCGTTTGGTATGGTGGAAATGGGAGGGTGAAAATGGAATTGGAATTGAATTCCATGATGTTGGCATGTTTGGTATGATGGAATTACAATTCCATGTGGAATTCAATTCCACCTAAATACCCAATTTCAATTCCATACCCAAACCTATGGAATTCATTTGGGTTCCATGGAGTCCAATTTTTTTGGACCAAAATATCCTCCCTTATGCAAAATAGTCTTTTTTGTTACATTTCAAAAAAAAATCAACATTCATAAAAAAGATATGGATTCTATCTTCATTTCCATGACATACCAAACGTAATTTTAAAGCTCATCTCCATATCCATATCAATTTTCATTTCCATCAAAATCAATTCTGCGTACCAAACAAGGCATTAATTGGTTTTTAAGTTTTTTTTAATTGAATTTGTTTATCCGGGGATGTGAACTTACTATGCATGTAATGCTAAATGGTGCTACCACCGAGCGTTGAAGTACAGTGGTAAAGCGACTAGCACTTCCCTATGCGAATGTGAGTTCGATTCTGGAGCCCCGCTCGAGGGGAGGGGATTATCCACCCTTGGTGCAAAACACCTTATAAGGGTGTTCCAAAATTATATTCCCGCTCCGATTAATCGGTTTTCCCCGAGTTACCTGATCCGTTGAAGAAGGCTAGGGACTCAAAAAAAGACGCTGGACGCCAAGGGTTTCGAAGGGGGCCAAAGGCCTAAAAATGCCCGATGTTCACAAAAAAATGCCAAAATGGTGCTTTGATGCAGAAAGACAAGACGTTGCATATAAACTTTTTCTGGAAACTTTTTTTTTTAACACATGTATATCTTAACAAACCGAGAAGAAATTTATTGATAACAAATTGATCTACATCTTAAAAGTTGTTACTCGACTCTAAGCTTTTAGGCACTTCTTGAAAACTACACATGTTAACTTTTATTTAGAGATATTCATGTTATTCTTTCTCTTTATATTGGTGGAATTTTACATCCTTTACACTTATCACAATAATAAGATCCTAGAGTCTATTCAGTTAGTGATTTTAATCAACTTATCTAATTAAATCACGTATTATATCTCAAACAATATATAAACTGTTGCATTACACTTAGTTTAATAATTTTGGTTTGAGTTATCGATCGCTATTATAATCACACAAATGAGCTGGGGAGTGATGAGAGCATATAGATTATAGAGACTATTATGGGTATGGCAGCATCTCCATTTTCAAAATCTTATATTGAAGAATAAAACAAGAACATGACAAAAACCTTACCATTTTTTATTGCCCATTTTTAAAAAAATAATTATTCATATATATATATATATATGGTCCAGCCAACACACAACCTCATCGAAATTTGAACAACATATATAATTAACATAATATATATATGCACCTCCGCAAGCAGCCTCAAACTTCTTAAACCTTATATATGTGTATATATATATATATGTTTATGTGTGTGTATATATTATTGTGTCCACTACTAGCTAACACAGTCTTAAATAATCTCTGCCTCTAGTCTCCCTATTTTTTTAGTGATTGGAGATAGCATGCATGGCAGCATCCTATGCTGCTATAAATATAATTAATAATTTTTCGTGTTCTTAAGATTTAATCTCTTGTGTTTTTTTTTTGATTTAATTGTTATCAATGTTCTTGTGTTTGTTTGACCAAGACCTTTTTGATGTATACTATCAAGAATGTGGAAACCATGCATTTATAAATATACTTCATTCGTTGATTGAGTTTTTAGCTACGAAATCGTCAATTTTGTTTTCGTTCAAAGTATTAATATGTATAGATCATCTCGTAGCCTTGCACAATGGAATATTAACACCAAAATCTTTAAAATTAAACACTTTCTAACCATTTCATATTTTTTATAGGGACAACGGTACGCAGATATCCTCTTATATTGGAGACAATCCTATTAGAATTAGAAAGAGTAAGTAAATATAAGTGAAAATATATTGTTTTAAAATTTTATTAGTCAGAAATATATTATATATTTTTATACTACTACCGGTACAGTACAAGATTTCATAATAGAAAGTAGTGACACTTTGATTTGGATATTTCTAACCAATAAAATTTTCAAACAAAGGCTCTTCACCCATTTTCTCCAAAAATAATTAAAAAAAGGTTCAATTAAAGTGAGTAATCATAATGTAGTGATATTGATATAATAAATAATTGAATAAAACTGATATAGAAAGAATATAAAAATTGGTGAGAAGATACTGTTTAAAAATGTTACTACTTGAAAATATAATGTGCTTGTTTGGAAAAGCTTATTTACTCTCCAAAAGTACGTTTAACAGTGTTTTTCTGCAAAATGAGATAACGTCCTTAACATATTTACCCTGTCTTGCGTAAAAGTATTTCTCTCCCGCGTTCCCAAACGGAACCAATATCTATTCTTATACACATATTGTACATAGGTAATGTGCAAGATTTCATAATAAGAAGTATCGATACTCCAATTGAGATCCTTCGAATAAATAAACCTTCTAAACTTGGACTTCTCATTGATTTTCTAATTAAAGCGAGTAATCACAATCCATGCCATGCATATTATCAATATATCTTAATGAAAATTTGAAAGACTTTTCGAGTTAGTGACAGTATGATCAATTAATATATTATGATAGTGACGATAATGAGGATTATGAAGTGAAAATGACAGGGGAGACAAAATTTGTGTTGGTTAATAAGAAAGATATATATATGTGTGTGTGTGGTGGAAATTAGGGCATATTATTGCCTTTTGTGGATGGCACAACCTTACAAGATCTTATTTGTTTGCACTTTAATTTCAGAGAAACCATGCAACATTGTCAGAAATTATCAGCTTTTTTTAATTCGCAAATAGTTCCATGATAATGAAATCAACGATGCAAAAGAAACTATATATTAACCATATATATATTATAATGATAATGCTGAGAGCTTAATGGAAAAGGAATTAATAATTAAAGATAACACAAAAGCTTTTAACCATGCCTGCTTTGAGAGCTTAATCAATGGATCAATCATGTCGCTGCTTACTGTAGAAACCAGACAAGACACATGAGAAAGTTTCTACTACTCATCATGTTAAACAAATCATAGAGAAGATTAACCTTCTTTTTTTTCATTAAAAAATTCATTGAAACATGTACATACATACACATATATTTCAAAATTAAAGTAGACAATTTATGAAATAATCCTTAAAGAAAAACAGGTGTCACATTTTTTCAGGAAAATAATAACAAGTGGACTTCTCTCTCCCTGTCCATCTTTCTTCTTTTCTCTTCCTCCTTCCTGCCTGTCTTTCTCTATCGCCCCATCCATCTAATCTGTAGACTGTAATATACTAATGAGACTCTTTTTACAAGGTTGCTTTATTACTTTTTTTTTTGCCCCCTTTTCTGCTTACTTTACGAGAGGTGGGAAAGGTGAGGGTGGCATAATTAAGCAAAAGGTTCTCTCAAGAAAAATAAAAAGCTTCGGTAAAAGCAGGTATTATAGCAATAAAGGAAGAAAGCAAAAGATTTTTATAATCTCTTCTTTTTTTTTTTTTCTGGGGTTGAGAAAGAGGATGGAGGAAAAGACAGAAAGTGCAACGACAGAGTTGGCCGTAGGGTTGCCCCTGGGCTGTGGTTTTAGGCATTGTTTTGGTCTCAGGGAATCCTCTTTCTCATCCACATCTCTCTCTCTCTCTCTCTGAGTTCAACTTCAAGCCACTGGGTCTGTATTTTTGTTCATATTTGTGAGGCTATCTTTGGATTTTCTTGGTATCATCAAGCATGGTTTTTGTAACCACCATGAAGGAGAAAAGCGGCTAGCTACTACATACAGGCTATAAACATATTAGACCTTCTGCTATACTTCAGCAGCTTCCAGTTTTTTTCTTCTCTCTCTTTATCATCTCTTACTCTTGTTTCTTCTGCTCTTTCAACATACCCAAAAAAAAACTAAACCTTGTCACTTGGGTTGGTGCCAAACAAGCAGGAAACAAACACCATCAAGGTTTTATAGTGGGAGAGGATAACTGTTTGCTTGCTCCAAAGAGAGTTACTATTTTTTTTATCCACTTCTATTTTCCTTCTGGGATTTCAAACACTGTGTGGAAAAATTTCCCGTTTTCTTCTGCTCTCTCTCTCTCTCTATATCGGCAGTATATGCAGAATCTTATAGCAGTGTATCTTTTCCCTTTTTCTGTTTTTGAGTGAGGGTTTGTATGTCCTTATATCCTAAAAAGCAAGCCACAATATAAGATAGGGAAAACCAAGATCTATATGGCCAAAAACACAAGCCTTAGATCCAAAAAATTGGATGCATAAGAAAAATATAACGAAGGGTTTGAAGTTTCATCACCAGCAACAACATCAACAGCAACAAGTGGTAGTTGAAGACAACATGTCTAATTTGACTTCTGCATCTGGTGAGGCCAGTGTTTCCTCAGGCAATAGAAACGAAATTGGCAGCAATAATTATCCTCCACAACAATACTTTGCTTCACCATCAACTCATCAAACTCAGCCACCCCTGAAGAAAAGGAGAAACCCTCCTGGCAATCCAGGTTTAATATATATATATATAT
>JANTPZ010146377.1:0-27186 GCA_025593235.1 Vachellia pachyceras
TGTGTGTGTGTGTGTGTCAGTCTGTGTATAATGAATAAATTAAGTGAGGCTGTTTCATGATCTCCTGTCTGTGAAGGATTTCAGTTAAAACCTTTCTCTTTTTAATTTATTAACAGAGAATAAAAAGGCATTAGTCATCTTGAAATTAAAGTTATATATTATTTATAGTCATTTGGTCTGTTAAAATTATTTCTAAGATGGATACTGACTAGTTCCACTCAAGTCTGATATACTCATTAAAGACAATAAGCTAAGCTCCAAGTGACTCACTATTTAGATTTTCCCCCATTTTACAACATAAATTGAGAGTAAATATTTTTTGGGAAAATAGCAGCAGGGTCACATGGAAGCATGATAATATCAAAAAAGTCCTATGAATTTGCCCTCTTTCGGAAGGGTCTCTTGAGATCTCAGTGAAATGTAAATATCATATGCAATTACCTTTATGCCCTTGAAAGCATTCTGAATGTGAGAAGCTGATCGAGGAGCAATTTCAAACCCACAGCCATAGCAACCATTGCAATCGCCTGAGGAGACATTGCACTGAGAGCCAAAGAAGACAACATCTCTGCTATTGTCAATAGACTGAGGAGTCGCCGTCATTGAGAGCATAAGTCGCCATTGATGAGTTGGAAAAGAAGCATTTCGGTCTCCTTCATTTTACCATTTCAACATACTTTAAACTCACACCCATAACACTAGTTGTATGGTAGCTAAGAAGAAGGTTGTCCTTGTCACAGAAGATGAAGTCATCGGGGATTTGCAACCAGATCCCCTTACCCCACAAAGCCAAAACTCAAGTTTTGCAATCAACAACTCAAATTATAAGTAAATGACTAGTCAATCCTACCAAATGACTTATTAGTCTGGCTGCTCAACTTGTCAATGGTAAGCAATAGATTTGTCAATCCCTATCCCTCCCTAATAATCAAATTGTTAATGGTGGGTAATAAATTTGTCAATGGTGGCTGTTGGACTTGACAAGTCCAAAAGTAAGGATTGACAAATCTAACAAGCACCATTGATAAGTCTAATAGCAGAGACTGATATTAACAAGTTGAGCATCAGGGAGGGATAGAGATTGACAAGTCCATTACCCACCATTAACAAGTTGAGCAGCTAAATTGATAGGTCATTCAGTTGGTTTGACAAGTCATTTAGTTGGATTGACAAGTCATTTACTACAAATGATATAATTTGAGTTTTGGATGCAAAACTCGAGTTTTGGAGCTAAAAACTTGAGTTTTGGCTTTGCAGGTAAGGGATTCGGCTGCAAATCCCAGATGTCTTCTTCTTTTCTTGTGACAATGACGAACTTCTTTTTAGCTACTATATTGTTGCGACTGGTGTTGTGGGTATGAGTTTAAAGTATGTGAAAAGGGTAAACTGGATGAGGCCAAAATGCTTTTTCTCCGGCTTAGCGATGGCAACTTATGGTCTCAATGACGGTGACTCCTCAGTCTCTCAGAGATGGCATTAGCGACGTCGTCTTCTCTAGCTCTCAGTGCATCGTCTCCTCAAGCAATTGTGACAGAATGCTACAACTATGAGTTTGGAACTGCCCCTCAACTTATCACATTCAAAATGCTTTCAAAGATATAAGGTAATTGTATACCCTAGTGTTATTTTCCCATATTTTCCCCATTCAATGACATGATTGAAACTCAAGAAAACAAAAATCCAGAAAATTGACTCGGGTGAGTTTAAAGTTTAAAATAAAAGGAGAATTGATACATGATGTCTTGAAAAAAGAATGTATCACTAAAAAAAGTTTCGTGAAAAGTTAGCAATATAGAATGACAAATCTCAATTAATGTAGGAAATGCCTTATTCCAACAAGTTCATGATGCAGTAATAACTTGTTGTCATGATGACTTCTCCATAATTACATTAGGTCACTCACAGTAATTGTTTCTCAAACAAATCACGCCTTCATTTTTCTTATTAAATCATCTCTATTACGAAATAGAATCAGGTTCTAAAGGAATATTAGAAGTGTTTGCCTCATTCTGCTACGTATGCTATACTGGCCTGGCCGATCCACAGTACGCCACGCCATACAATCGAACACACACACAAAACTATACAAGTGTCGCAATGATGTTCCCTAATTAAAAGTCACGGTCCTCAGTGATCACCAAAGCGCATTATACTCTAGCGACCTCAATATTAATACTTGCATTTTCAATGATATTATCATAATCCTTTTCACATTATACCACTTAACCTGAAATCCCTATTAGTGATTCCTCGGTTCCATATTAAATATCATAACACACGTCTCTCGGCACCACGTCTTCTTCGCTATCACACCTCACACGGTCCTCATCAATGGGTAATCTCTGCCTCAGAACCTTCACTATATCACACGTATCCCACCACTTCGTCTTCGTTGTTTTTAAGTCGGGGTTGCATTAATTTGTTTTTTTCCTCTTTCTACACAAATCTTCTTGCTCCATTTCTAATTTAGAAATAAGAATAATTCCTAATTAATATATTAACTGAGTAATTAATTGATTGATTAGATGAGAAAAACGTGGATCGTTGACTCAATGTCAGCTGAATATTTGGTGAAATCAGAAAATTTGAATTATTCATGATATTAATGATTAATTAATTAAATGTTTAATTAATAAGAAAATAGTCAGATAAAAGGCTGACCCAGCTGTGAGTTAAATAAATATATAAGAGGTATTTAAATATATAAATTAAATAGTGGAATTTAATTTATATCATTTAAATAATTTGTCATAAATTAAAAGATGAATATAGATATATTTATTTATATTCTTAATTAACTTAGTCAAATGAGAGGTTGGAGAATAGTAGTGGGCATTTTGAGTTTCCAAAATGTCCATAGCCCACTCCTATAAATAGGACTCGATTCTTGTATGGTGCTCTACTATGCCACCCCTTTTGGACTCTATATTTTCTAGTGGTCTGGACTAGTTTAAATTTTTGCGTAGGCTTTGAAGGATCAACTCACTAAGCTTTTTGACCCAGATCCGAACATGAATCTGTTCAGTATGTTTCTCTACCTACTTAAATTTTCCTCCAAAAATGAACAGGGGAAGAGCATGTTGGTAATTGTTTAAGCTATAACAAGAAGAAATTAGATATTCTAATATTTTAGTGAGCTTGAGTATTATGTTAATGGCTTGCTCAAGAGTTATGCATGCGTCGGTGGAATGAGTACAGGTTGCTTAATTTAGCTGAGATGGTGGGAAAAGTATCCTCTACTTCTGTAACCAACTTGAGTGCCTTGGTGCGGGGAATCTGGGAAAAGTATCACAGGTGCCTGAGTCGTTGATGGTGGAGAATTCTAATCCTCAATTTGTTCTTTTGTATGATCAATTTCATCATCCGTGGTACGTAACATCCTCAAGGTGAGGCTGAACATCGTAGCGTTCGGTTGTTGATGATGGAGAATTCTCGGAAAAGGTTGAAGCTGGCAAAAGTCGAGGGAGAAGGTGAGGATGGAACTTGGAAGAAGGTGAGGGAATTGAAGAGAGAGATGGAGAGAGTGGATTTTTTCAGGGTCAAATGACAAATACACCGAAAGTATCAACGGAGTTAGATTGGGCATCCAGAAGTGTTTTGAGGGATAATGTTATCCAGGAAATGTTGAAAGCGGTGAAATTTCACCTTATTTTAACAGAAGCAAACCGTCAACTAACTGTTAACCATTGTCTTTGCCACATTAAACCCTATGTGGGGTCACGAGAGGCACATCATCATCATAGTCTTACCGAAAAAATGGATCCTTGCTCTGTGCTACATATAATTGAGAAGTAAGAAACCGAACGAGCCCACGATCGCTCTGGCCTTCCCCGCCGCCGATGACAGCCGGCCACTGGCAAGTCGACCGGAACCTCATTGCCATTGGGAAGATCTCCACCGGCACCACGAAAGTGGTGGCGTTTGGAAAGAAGTTGGCATTGAAGAAGATTAATGCTTTCATGACAAGGAATCCAATTCTGTTCTCCTTCTTGGTCCAGTGATGGTAAAGGATTGCCAGAGCAAACATGAAGATGATCATGAAGAAGGAACCCATGAGCTGGATGAAGAATCGTCCCAACATGTCCATGACCTGTGATAAGCAATGTCTAGTAAGAACCAGGTGGTACATATTCCAAGCAAGTGAAGTCCATGTCCTTGAGCGAATTCCTTACTGAACAAGCCGAAGTTACTTATGTTTTGTCTGCTTCGTTTGTTTTTTAACCTTTCTTCGGCTTTTCGGCTTCGAGTTCAACTTGGAGGACCTTGACCACATCACGAGCTGCTTGTTTCTCGTTCTTGGCTAACAGAGCTCTGTACCTCGCCGCCTTCGGTATCTTCGCTCGCGAGTAGAAGGTTAGTGCAGCGGCCACGGCTCCAAACGTAGTCAGCCTGAGGTGGAAGAGAAGCCGTTGGATTCTCATCGTACGACGGAGCCTTGTACTCGTAGTCGAACGCTGCCGCCACGAGAAACTATCCCGCCGGCCAATACATTCCAAATCCTCATTGCAGTCTTGAAAAATGGATTCCCGACGGCGCGGCGAGAGCGCTATATAACCTAGCTTTAGACAACGAGAACAAAATGGCGATCGGCGTTTTGGGGGCATGGATGAGATCCTCTCTCTTCAACCTCTTTTAGCACTTCCACCGCCCTAACATCGTGTCAGCGGAGTTTTTTCTCTTCTCAAGCAAGGATGATGACGACCTGGCTCAGGTTCTCATGTGGCAAAGATAGTCCAACGTCATTAGTAGGGTCAGATTGCATGGTTTTCAAAACTTCTAAATCAACGTTACCTTTCAAAAAACTTTTGATTCAGTGTAACTCTAAAGATACTTCTGAAAAAATTTGTCCTTTAAACATTTTTTAATTAAATAATTATTTAAAAAAAGTGGGACCTACTAAATTTAAAATTAACTGTGGTTTGGTTCATTCAGCAAAAGAGGTATTTTTGCCCATTTTAAAGAGTTCATAGACATTTTTACATCCAAGTAAAGTATACAGTGACGGGTACATTCAACAAAAATATATGCCTAATTTTACTCCTAAACCCTTTTTCAATAGATTTACAAATTTTGGGTGGGCTAAGAACCAAAAGAAACAAGTGAGTAACCGAGCATTAAGTTTTCGTTTTTGAAAACAGGATTTGCAATATGGGCCTCCATGGCCCATACTGCTAATCAGGTATTCAATCTTTCGATCATCGGTTATCACAAAACGTATCTTTCTGGAGAAGTAATTAAAAAATAATGGTATTCTATCATTTTTAGGTTTCCCTCCATATTCTTCGATTCAGTATTTATGTTGCTCTGCCATTTCACCATTTAAATTTCATTTTTTACTGTAGCGTTCCGACTCTCAGATCAAGAGGTATCCTCTCCTCTCACTTCTAGAGTTTCAATGTATAGTTTTTTAGATGTGCCTCTATAATGTGTTTATCGTTATTAGAGTCCAGTCCAGTGCGCCTTCTCTAATGGGTTTCGACCTAGCTTACAATCCTTCCGCTTCTTTTTGTTTCGCTTAAATTGATTTCATTCGAAGTTTCTGTCATTGCGCTATTGCAGATCTGTTGCATTTTGGCGAAAGATTATATTTTTAAGCTCAAATTGGGGGCGAAGTGAATTATAATTTTTAGACAAGATTGCTGGAAATTAGTTCTCTATTTTTCAGCCGCTACACTTTCTGGATTTTTTTGAAGGGAAAAATGTCGCTTTTGATGTTTTTTCTGCATCGTTGCTTTTATAGACTCGTCGCCTTCATTCTTTTTCTCATGAATTTTCAGGCCATCCTTCCGTGAAAATGTTAAACATTTTCCATATGCTTTGTGCAGGGGAAGTAGTGGCCCTTTATCACATTTTTTTTGGGTACTCGAATTTAATATGTCTGCCTTCTTTTGGACTTAACTTGGTAATGAATTTTAAAGGGCATTGGATTGGCAACATAAAGTTGAGAATTATTAAAACTGTGGTCCATTTGAAATGATTTTTATTCTACATTAGATGTGAAATGTTGGATTGAAAACTATAGTAGAGCGTGTAAATCATGTTCTCATCTTTGCATTTTAATTGAAAATGGCTTGGGAGGTAGGAGGACTTTAGAATGAGTGAGATGCCTTTGCCTTTATTTTTATGAAGAGAACTTTGAATAAGATTTACTTTTGAAGCGCTTTAATGAGGAAGCTTATGCTTTCGATGCTTAATGAGTCCAATTTTAATGAATAGTACTCATCTGGATACCTGAGATATTATTGGTTCCTGTTCCTGATGCTTTTTCCACTTCTTTGATTGTAACACAACCTTGTAGTTCATGTGTTCTTGGTGTCGTCTTTTACAAGCTAGTTTATGAATAGAGATGCTCGAGGCTTTATTATGTAAGATAAACATCTCATTTTTAAATGCATTGCATAATGCATATCCTTCTTAAAAATTAGTAGAAATATAAAGGTAAAGAGAGTTATTTTGATAGGACATCTCATAATAATGCGGGGCAGGAATGGGGGAAGAAAAGTTAGATTTTTTCCTCTTTTGGAAATTTTGTTGAGGAAGATAATTTTAGTGTTACTTGGTGGTAGTCCTATTGAATAGCTGACTTCCACTGCCTTTTTTGGGTCCTTTTACTTCTACATTGTAAGTAATTCAATGAGCTATAAAACCATCGAATCGTCCACTTTTTTGTAGCAGTCTTTTGTTCCTCCTTTCTTCTTTTTGTAGGATGAAAATATGTTTTTCGTTTCTTTTGTTTAAGTCTTATAGCTTTGATGCTTTACTTGATTTGATTTGATTGGCTACTATGAAAACGGGTCATAGCTGAAACGGAATGAAATAATGGTTTATTTTTAAATTGAAGTTGGGTTGGTTGTTTTTAGTACTTCTTGATTTGTATTATGTGTCTATCACTTAATTGTCCCAGGGAGTGTTTTGTGGATGGCATAAACGTAATTTATTGGTGATTGAAGAATTACATATATGCACAGGATTAAATATAAATATTCTGAAACTCTGAAAAGCTCTTCTGTTGGATTTTGAATCGAATTATTCAAACCTTTATGGTGTTGAGGTTTGATTCAGGACTTTAAATGCGTTTCAAAGATGGCTTAATTTATATATTTTAATTAACTACTGTTATCATCATATAAAAAATTTTCACCGTCCAAGGATGTGGAAATTATTTTAATCTCTTTGACTATGCCTGATATGATATCTAGAATACATGTTAGGATTTGTATATTTACACCTTTTTTCGTAATTATTTAACCTTGATGAACTAATTTTTTACTCTCTTTCTCCCCTACTTCTCTTTATAACTTCATTAAAGTGTGCTGTTTCTCCCTTACTACAATGTCACTTATATGGAAATTATTTACATGAACACTGATTGCAGGTATCATTGCAATGGATTCTACAGAAGTGAATTCACAGCGCAGAACATTTTCAATTAAACTATGGCCTCCTAGTCAGAACACTAGGCAGATGCTTGTGGAGCGGATGACCAACAATCTTACTGCTAAATCTATTTTCACACAAAAGTATGGAACTCTGAACAAGGAAGAGGCTGAAGAGAACGCAAAAAGAATTGAGGACATGGCTTTTTCCGTAGCCGACCTACAATATGAGAAGGAGCCAGATGGTGATGGAGGCTCTGCTGTCCAGCTTTATGCCAAACAATGTAGTAAGCTTATCCTAGATGTTCTTAAAAAAGGACCTAGGAACAAGGATACCAAAGAAGCTGTGACATCTGATAATGTAGATGCGCCCAGTGAATCTGTGAACGGGGATGCACCGAGTGAATCTGTGAACGGGGATGCACCGAGTGAATCTGTGGGTGCAGATGCGCCTAGTGAATCTGTGGGTGCAGATGCGCCTAGTGAATCTGTGTTTGATATATCCAAAGGACAACGAGCCTTCATTGAAGCTGAGGAGGCTCAGGAACTTTTAAAGCCCTTGAAGGAGCCAGGAAATTCTTTCACAAAAATATGTTTCAGCAACAGAAGTTTTGGATTAGGAGCAGCAAAAGCTGCCGAGCCGATTCTCGTTTCTGTGAAGGACCAGTTGAAGAAGTAGATCTATCAGATTTTATTGCTGGAAGACCTGAGGAAGAAGCACTTGAAGTAATGAAAATATTCTCAGCTGCCTTAGAGGGCAGTTTCTTGAAGTATTTAGACCTCTCTCAGAATGCCTTGGGTGAAAAAGGTGTTAGGGCTTTTGGAGCACTTCTGAAATCACAGACCTGCCTGGAGGAACTTTATTTGATTAATGATGGCATTTCAGAGGATGCTGCTCGAGCAGTTAGTGAATTGATTCCCTCCACGGAGAAGCTTAGAGTTCTTCATTTTCACAATAATATGACCGGAGATGAAGGAGCACTAGCTATAGCTGAGATTGTAAAGCATTCTCCTTCATTGCAGAACTTTCGTTGCTCCTCTACAAGGATAGGCTGTGAAGGGGGAGTTGCCTTGTGCAATTCTCTAGGTAATTGTGCCCATCTGAGGAAGCTTGATTTGCGAGACAACATGTTTGGTGTAGAAGGTGGTGTTTCTCTGAGTAAAGCTCTCACCAATCATGCAGAATTGAGAGAGATATACCTGAGCTACCTAAACTTGGAAGATGAGGGTGCAATTGCCATAGTTAATGCTCTTAAGGATTCAGCTCCACACCTTGAAGTTCTGGAGATGAATGGAAATGAGATAACAGTTGAAACTGCTCCTGCAATAGCAGCGTGCATAGAGGCAAAGCAGTTCCTTGCCAAATTGATCCTGGCCGAGAATGAACTCGGAGATGAAGGTGCCATCCAGTTAAGCAAGGCAATAGAAGGTCATGTCCACTTGAAGGAAGTTGATCTTAGCTCCAACAAAATAAGAAGGGCAGGGGCTCGTCAATTGGCTCAGGCTGTGGTGCAGAAGGCTGATTTTAAGTTGCTGAACATTAACGGAAATGAAATTTCAGAGGAAGGTATTGATGAGGTGGAGGATTTGTTCAAGAAATGTCCTGAGATGCTTGGTCCTTTGGATGAGAATGAACCAGATGGAATCAATGACGACGACGAAGAAGATGATGAAGAAGTCAATGAGAATGAGCTGGAACCAAAAATGAAGAACCTTGAAGTTAGTTAAGGGCCGAGTAGTGATCTAGCTGATTCAAGGGGTCCAGCATTAGGTTCTGCTATCTATTCAACTTAGAGAGTATTGTCTCGACAATGATTGGTGGAACTCTTAAGATGCATTAGTGGCATAGCAATTAGTGATTTGAGGTTAGGAGGTGTTTGTAGTTTAGGAGTGGTCGTTTTAATGGCCATCCTGTCTGCTTACTTTTTCTTCTTGATGCTGTAGGAATTGCCGTTGGAACCACTTTAAATTACTATTGTAATAACTTATTCTAATCAAGTCTGTTTGATCAATTTATTGTAATGTTTGCTTCTGCTTTTAAAAGCTGTCTCCATTAGAAATGGTAAAGAAAGGACGGAACAGAACCTCTTGGGAGTTTGTTTAAGCTGTAATCGGGTTTGACTATTGTCGGATGAAATGGGACTCTGGAAAGTGGGTGTTCCAGCCGTTATTTAGATACGTTGGATACATAAATATTTTAAAGGAAAAAAAGCGATAAGGTTCTTGCCTCCTTCGAGTTCCAAGCACTTGTTAATGCATCTAATTTTTTTTATTAATATTAACACTTTAGAATTCACTTATTCTGGTTTAATTAGATAAATATGTTAAATATGTAAGGCTAAGTATCTAAGTCTTCTTGGTTATTAAAATAGGAAAAGGATATGAAAGGAAGGAAATTTTTTTATACATTTTAATGGAAAATGATAGGAAAATAGCTTTTGAATATCCTAAACTCTATATAGTGCCATAAATAAAAGAAATGACATATTGATATTAATTTGCAACTTGGAATTTCACAATTTAAAGGAAAAGACTAAACCGTCCTTAAGTATCATCTATCCTATGCAAGACGTCACACCATCATCTTCTTCTTCATCTGTTCTTGCAGCCTATGGGAGAGGGAGAATTGTAGCTCGCAACCATAGAAGAGACCTCTGACGCCTCCTTCATCTTCTTCCTCTGTCATTACCTTCGACGGGAAAAGAGGACAACAATAACACTACCTTGAAGAGGGGTGCGTCTTCATCTTCTTCCTCCTAAGACTTCTCTCTCAGTCACACCTTCACTCTACACCATCATCAGCTTATTCTTTGTTGGCTCTTTAGAGATCCACTTATGGTACTTATCATATGGAATATTCTCTATCAACATGTTAAAAAAACACCATTTTAGACCCAATCACGAGCACAAGGAAGATAAGAGTAGATGAATTTCGCTTTGTGTCCTAGCTATAAATAGTAAAATCAAATTTGTACAAACAAAATGTGAATACTAATGTAAGTTATTACTCTCATGTGGATACTAATATCTTTTCAATGCCAAGGGACATTGTCAATTTCATTGATATTTTTGTCAACATTGCTAGTTAATGTTTGTGATATATAGTTTGTTCTTATGTAAGTGTAATAAATGTTATTTCAGCCTACAATGACAAGAAAACGACACTTGAAGGTGGAATGTTAATGTTCATTTGTCCTTTATAAATATGTAATTCATTGCTGTCATATGGACATGTGAATAAAATGATATAAATTGTCATTATGTTTGTCATCTTCTCGAAAAAATAAATTAAACTTATTATTATGAAAAATATTTGAATTGCTTTACAGACCCAACATGCATCTTTTTTGCATTGGGCTTTTTGCATCTTGCAGAAATACAGCAATAAATTTTATGAAAAAATGTGATTAAAAAACTAAGGGCTCGTTTGAGAGGCTATTTCAAAGTCTAGGTTTTATAGCAAAACCTAAATTTTATCTAAATATTCACATTTTTCAAAACATAGGTTTTGTAATAAAATCTAAGTTTGAAACCTAAGTCTTGAAAAAGCTATTTATAATCAAATCGTACTCTCATAATAAATTTTATCTTTCCTTTTTTTCTCTTTCCTCCTTCGTACTTACTTTTTGCCTCGTACTTCACAAAATCTATTTTCCAAAACATAAAAATGTTGCATCGCGTAAAAGTAGTTCTCCTAAAATTTATTTTCCAAAACTTAAATTTTGCCTCGCAAAAGTTATTCCCCCATAATATATTCTTCAAAACCTAGATTAATTACTAAACTTGATTGAAGTTATTCTATGCCAACCTTCCAAACAAAGTTTTCCAAACAAGCTTTAACAGAAATAGAAAAATTTATTAGTTAGGGATCAGATTGGTGAAGAGGAGAGTGCCCCTATGTCGTAACATGGGCATTGGGGAGGACACCCAACTAGCATGGACATCTGCGAGGTCTAACCACCCATACCCCATTTACTGCCTGAAGGATCATGGTCGTCCCTATTTTCTGCCGCATATTCATACTCTCCAACCCAACCTCCGCTTCACTCCTCTCCGATGTGTGCTTCCCTAACCTCACTATCGTTTTCAATTCTCATTACCTTATATTATCCCTCATAAGATGTCCATTATCTTCTGTTTGATCACTTTTCTGCCTCCTTGGTTCCTTGTCAAGAAGATGCTGAGCATTGAAATGAGTTTATGGGGACATAAAGGGATGAGAGATGTTAATTGATTCATGTAACAAAAAATAAAACTTCTGTTCACTAACTTATCTTCTTTGGTAACACATCATTCAGTATGTCACTACCTTTCATTTGGATTTTGAAACAATCACTTCTTGTTGAAAAAAAATTAATAGCAGCAAATAACCAACCAACCATTGCCTAAGTTGTGTTCTTTCCTTAGTTATTACCCCTTTCCAGTCCTATATATAATAAACAAACAACTAACGTCAGTTGAAAGCATTTATCCTTCATAAGTATATTACAAAGGGTTAGTTTCTTTTCAAAAATGCCCTCCATTAACTCGAGAACTTCTACAAAATATTTAATGAAGAGTATGATAGGAACTTTTTAATAAATGAGATAGACATGGATAATTAGTCACATAGTTAGGACCTAAAGAAAACTCCATAAATTGATTAAATTCTCTTGTATGTAGGATTAGAGGGAGCATTTAATTCCATAGCTTGCGGATGAGAGGCAATGTAAATTGAGAAAAGGGGAAAAGATCCAGGACATGAGGGAAAAACTATATATCACCACTGCTATAACATGAAAATCCCTAATACAAACTAGGACTCAGATTTACAAGATTATCTGGCGAAGCCGCCAAAATCTAAGAAAATTACAGAAGTATTATCCTTTGTTCTGAGTGTTCTAGCCTCACCCACCAAGAAATTAGCAACCTTTTCTGCAGAATTCACTGCAAGTGAGGAGTATCTGTCTCTCACCTGAGCACTCAAATAAGGAAATAGTCAGCACAAACTAGCGGGGAGTAAAATACAATAAACAATGTCTAGAAACAAAACAGAAGTTTGTATAAAACCTGAAGCACTATCTGAATTGCCTTCTTCATGCTGATGACATCCCACAAACCATCACTGTAAATATAGGAAACACAACGTTCTAAACGGTCAAATCACATGATGGTTTGCACAAAGCAAACACCTAAAGGAAAAGGGAGACGACATATTGGCCCCAAAAATTCAATTTGATAATAGTTAGGTTTCTGAAAAACAAGTTACAAATATTGATTTGAATAATTATAAATGAGTCTCATAGGCATATAACTGGGAACGACCCATGAAAATATGCCAAATTTGCAACTGAAACTCCCACATTTGCAATTTATCTTGCAGCAAAACTGTTTAGGACAACTTAAAAGCAAAAATTGATTGACCTAAAAGTCATTCCCCTTAAAATAATTGCACATAAATTTTATCTTCCTGCAAAAATACAGCCCAGTCATCGGATCAACCACTTCTAAAGCATTCATGAAACACAGAGCATATGGATATTCAGAAGTACCATAAAAATTAGTAAAAGCACAGATCAGAAGATGAATCACCTGGCAAGAATGGCAAAAGCCCTGCTTGTTTGATCAATATGCACAGCTTGACTTACATAAGGCTCTGAACTAAACCGGGAATCCTGTTGTTTGAGAAATTTGTCCCCAAGCATCCTTGCAAGATTTATACCTACATTTATTCACAACCGTGTCATCCACAATCAATCTGAGCAACAGTCCCGTCAATTTTATAACTCAAGAAAAGTTTAGTTCTCTCCTTTTTACCATATAGACGTGTTTCCCCATCTCTCAATGGCTCACCCCTCTCTTCAATTCGGAGTCTTTCAGAAGAATTTGCTATCTTATGATCTTTTGTCATATTGATCTGTTTCCCGTTGACACTACCATAGATAATAAATTGTTCCGTCAGAATATCATAGTCACAAGAATTCCAGTCTGCCTAACATCCTGACAACAAAAAAGACTCCAGGAAGCCTAATACATGTATGAGTGACTACATCTATAACAATAGGCTGCAAATCTCGTAACAGACAAAATAATAGATTGCCACAACTGGCACAAATAATGATTAGACTTTCTGCATCACAGGTGGATATTTGAACATTTTAAAAGAAGCATGAAAATTGAAGATACAAAGTAAAATTTAAAAAAGATAACGATCTGTAAAACCATTGTTGCTCAATCTGACTATGTCAAAAATAATCTACAGTAATGAAGAGAGCCAATTAACTTAGTAAATATATAGAATATAAGACACTGCAGGATGATCAGACATAAGGGGTATAATAAACAGAAAAAAAGATTTTGTATTTATATACATAAATTATTATAACAAGAGTTCTATCTTCAATTCTTTCATGATACAAATCATAGAATCATCAATATTGAAAGGGTTTCGTTACACCAAAATTATCATGCATCAACGACTCGTACATTCCAAGGCATCGATCCAACTGTACCATTTTTAATTTCATAGCCTAATTTTCATCTAGTCCACCCTTGACCCATTCAAAATTCAACTTTGGTCTTGAGCATTTTTTAGTTCAATAAATAAAGAAACATACTTCATAACACAGGAAGAGTCTCCAACATTTGCACATTGTGCATAGAAACTTTCGTCAGCATCAACCCACACCAGAAGCAATGTTGCTGTACATCCCTGCGAAGTGTTTTTCAATAAAATACAGAGAAGTAAACCCAAACCTTCAAATTACAAAAATTTTAAAGATGAAAGCATTTAATAGGTTGCTGTTGCCAGAAGACAAATTTATATAAATAAGAAAGGGATGCTCATGTCATGGATAGGGTACAAGTAAAAGGTATCAAATTTACTGCAGTCTCCGTCCCTGGACTCAAATCCTAGCCGGTAACAACCTTAACTCCTCTTCCCCATGGAATCCTTGAATGCATGGACCTGGACCTATTTACCTAGAGAAATTTTAAAATAAGCAATCTTCCTCAAGTTAAATGTCATCTATGTGACACTTGTTTGCATGAAATCACTTAATAATAAAAGGCCTCAATCATTAATATTATCCAAGCACACAATCATCATGAATTGAAATTGTGTGATAAGCCAACCAACCCCCCTTCTGGTCCTAAATCCATTTGTCCATCCCCAAACCTCAACCTGAAAGGGCAGTTTGATGTGTGCTCATGAGAATTTTGTACATCCGCCATACAAGGTTGGGAAAAATTAATATTAGCAACTTTTATTTACTTGAAAAATTTTATTATTAGTGATAGTGACTTAAATATGAAGAAAACACATTCACCTGGTAGGTTTTAGGTTCCCTAACCAACCTAAGGTTGACAAATAATTTGCTTTCACAGTTAAATTTTATCATTATCAAAGTAAAAAAAAAACCAAGTTACTATGCAGCCACAATTTAAGTTTTAAGTTTCAATGTGTCCAATGTTTTCTACGGTTCTAGAAGATAAAGTGCAATTGACTCTATCCAAGACTGAACAGAGAAAGGAAAGGGACTGATCTCAGTTACAGTATTTCAAACAACGTTGGTTCATAGGTTCATGTGTTAGGCAAATGCTCAACTAAGAAAATAAATGTAAGAAAATGGGAGACAAACAAAAAGAAGAATTTTGGGCATGACTTCTACAAGTTCCATGGTAAAAGGAGTAAATCCGAAGAAATTGTGACAGGCTTGTTTAATAATCCACTGCAATTAAGAGCCTTCACTGAACAATATGAATCCATATCCGAAGGCCCCAAGCAACACAGAATTTCTCTTAAGGAGTCTAATAATAATACATTCTCTTCTTCACTGCGAGAATGATACTCGACACAAGGATTTCAATAACATGTCCTTCCTTCCACAAAAGCTTTGGATCCTCAAGCTCAGAACAAAAGAAACACACATGAAAGCTTCAACTTCTCCGGTTTTGAATATTGTTGTAAGGAAATTCACAGTATTGTGCAAAGAGTCCAAGAACAACGAATAAATATAGGGGAAGTTACAGGTAACCTTATGATGGAATAATGCCTCATGAGCACACACACATACAAATATTATCTCAATGATATGTCATGTGTAGCATCAAAACAAGGGATAAAGAAAATGCTCATATTTGTGGCCAAATCCCTGCCACCCTTATTCCTTTTATTTTTTTATTTTTTCAGAAACATGCATATTCAAGATAATGCTAGCACATGAAAGAATTAAATCCATTTCTTGGCTAAAAATGAGTATGAATGAATTAAATTTAAACTAATATGTCAAGCAGGTGACTTTATGCTAAACTAGTGGTACCAAAATATATAATTGAAAACTTGTGCAAGAGAATATTAAACTCTAAAAATGATAATGTCAACTGCCATTTAATCGTGTCAAAATGAGTATGAAAGAATTAAATTTAAACTAATAAGTCAAGCAGGTGACTTTATGGTAAATAAGTATACCAAAATATACAACTGAAAACTGGTGCAAGAAAATATTAAACTCTAAAAATGATAATGTCAACAGCCATTTCATCGTGTCAAGTCCACAAAGGTGCAGACAAGTTAATGAAAAATATCTAAAAGGAAAAAAAGAATAAAGAGTACCTCATAATGGTGATTCATGCTTGCTTCTGTTTGAGAAAATGCCTCTCTAAGAACATCGGATGCATCATGTAGTGATAAAACGCTCTCTCTCTTTAATGAATCTGATAATATGCTAGCAACTATTTCAGGAAAAAGTCTGGAAAAAATTGCAGAGAAATGAGTGAAGTTCTTAAGAGTAAGAAGCACAATATGAGTTGGTAAAATATTCAAGATCATGAATGAGCGAAGGTTGTTGGCATTTAGGTCCCTGAAGACCACTGTTAAGAAAGGTTGTTCCTTCTATAAATCTGAATGTTCTTCCACAAATACCAATTATTTTTAAGTTCACATATTACAATAGATTCAAAATAATTCATTTTATTATGAAAATAGAATCACAAGACTGGAGCACACCAGCATAACAGCAAATATTTTATCACATCCACAATGGACTCAATTAATTCAGAAGACCAGCTTTAGTGTTTGAACTGTTATATTTTTCCATTACTGCCTCATTGTCCATTATAGCCTTTACGTGATTAGTGCAGGATAGACTACAAGGTCTAGCCAAAAAGTTGCTAGGGATACTATGTATACAAGTGACAACATACAGACAACATGGCAGTGTACGCAAGTTAATAGAGTCAGTTTCAATCTGGAGAAAAAAAGCACACAATATAACTCATATGATCAATGAATGTATGAAAAACACTGAAACAACATACAGCTGTATGATATAAATGATTCATGACATGGAAACATACATGACGAAAATTGAAGCACATGACTTATTATAAGCCAAACAGTGAAAGAAGGTTCAAGGTTATTCAAACGAACCATCACTAAATCATATAACTTCATATCTAAGGAATAATATCCAAAAGACATGACTGTGCTATTTATTTTAGCAGAGACCACTGAGCTTAAAGATGGCTGGCAATAGAACTTCAATGAATTATAATACAAGTTTCATAAAAGCATAATAAACCAAAGATGGCAGAATATCAGAAAATACTAACTTGCTGGCAGATTTAGCAGCCCCATCTCCACCATGCCCATCGCAGATGCCAAATAGTCCAAACTGCATGTTAGAGACATAGGTGAGTTAGCTATATAGAAAGTGCAAAAGGAAACAACAGAATTGTCCTTGGTTGAATGCGAGCTACGAAGGCTGACCTGATCCAACCCAGGAAGAGGCCATTTATAATAAGATACATCTTCCATAGGTAGCTTTTTCCCTCCTCGACGTAAAGCCATGGGATCTGATGCCACACCTACTCCAAACGGAATTTGCTGCCTACTCTGAGAAGAAATATGGACCTGCCAGATATTAACATCACATAGTTTAAACCAGTACACTAAGATAAAATTAAAGAAAAAAAACTCTTTCTTTAAAAAGTGAAAAACCGAATTCTCAATATGATAACATGAAAAACTAAACACTGCAGGATAATTCCTAGAAGCGCCATGTGTTCAAAATAGAAAAAAACAACCAGAACACTTAAAATTTAATTTGAAGAGATATTTTGGTAACATCATCTAGGTAACATTTTTTCCTCTATACTAATGTAGTTTTTGTTTTCTTTCTCCAAATGAATTATAATAATAACCTCTTTTATATACCAGTAACATTGTCCACCTACATTAACCCAACAACATGCAGACATGGACAAACTTTGCATCAACAATAAACAAACAGTAAAAGGGTCCACCTTGTCAACTGAGGTTCAAAGGCTCATTACTTACAACGACTTTTGATGTAGTTCCAAGAGTTATAACATCTCCATTGGCAAGCTCAAATGGCTCACCCCAAAGCCTGCTGCTAGTGTCTGGATGGTTGATTGATAGAGAATTCAAAAGTGTTCCATTCAGGCTACCCATATCTACCAACTCCCATTTCAATTTCTGAAAATAATAGCAATTCTGTAATAATTGCTGCATAACGTAAGACTTTTAAAATCCAGATCCAAGTCCATCAGAAAAGAAAGATTTACATCTAAATTCCAATTTATTAGAGCATGCTTTCCTGACACTTCTGAATCCTTTATTAACAAATCACTTGGAGAAACTCTTCCAATTGTCAGCGGTAGATGAGAAGGATTTGTTGATAGTAATGAACAACGAGCTCCACAAGAAGGACCACTGATAACCTCCAAAGTGAGGCAACTTCCTGCAATTCTAACAGAAAGATATGATGACATGCTCACTTATTAAGCCTTTGCAAATACATAAAACAGTTCACCAAAAAAAATACATAAAACAGTAATTCCTTCATAACAAAAATTTAAGAAATTACTTTGATCTAAGATATCTCTTCGCACAGTATCTTCCAATCTATCCTCTTCAAAATTCACTCTAGCATGCTTTTGAATTTCAGCTAACTGGTCTGGGGGAAGCTTAAGTGTTTGACCAAATGCAACTTCTTCTAGAGCATCATAAGTTACATCTAAAGCCAAACTATCACCTGAAACAATTAAAGAACAGTAGTATGCCTACACAAATCTTTATATTAGATGAAATCAAAGTAAAAGGAAGTGGGTGAACTAAAAATTGGTAGTGGCCATGAAATACCTTGAGGCACATTAGGAGAAGAAGCAGGAAGCCTTTGCTTGTGAACAAGTCCATGAGGTCGTAGTGAGCGAAAAGGATCCTTATTGGAAAAGCGGTCACCCTCAAGATCATGATCTCGGGGCAATTCATTGCTCTGATTACGTAAAGCATTTGCATCATCCGCAATTAGGGGCCTCTCTATGTCACCATCCTACATCAGTATAATTAACTAAGAGTTACTTGAAGGCATAAGTTAAATTGATTAACTGAATAATCATTACTTGAAGGCATAAGGTAAATTGATTAAATGAAAGATTATGACAAATGCAACAGGTATGTGATATAATCCATAAATGAAAATGAAGAGACAGGAAATTAAATTAACAGGTTAGGAATATCATGTCAGGTTCTTGCAATGCATTCTTTTGACTGTATCAGGCCTTTAACAGAAAATTCATCAAGTCATTTTACTACGACTATGAACAAGTAATATCACATGTTTCTTCCAAACCCTATCTTCTCTTGCAGGCTTGCAACACTAACTCATTCGTAATAGACAAAATTTAAATTCTATAGGTAATACCAAGTCATTTGGAAGACTTGACACAATTACATAAATGAATATTAATAGAGAAATAAATGGAACATGAAGTTTGGTGCTAAGCTATAGCAGTTCTATAAAGCTCCAAGCCAAAAGGGTTTTTCAAATCGATCAAACTCAAATCCCCAGAAGATTCCAACTTTACAAGCTGAGTAAAAACAGATATGAAAGAAGAGAAAAAGAAACGCCAGATCAATGTTGAATCAAGCCGTATTTGGAACCCATAATTTCACACCAACCATTTCAAAGGTCTATCATGCAGCTTGATGCACTCGTACGTAAGAGGAAAGACAAAACGATGGAAAAAAAACCCTTTAAGAATCGATTTCTCTGTATAGAACCAGCTCAAATCAGCCTTCTACCAAACGGGGGATAAGAAAAAGCCTAAGAACGCGTAAGCCGGCATAGAATGTAACAGAACCTCCGAATGCTGATTTGGATCACCCAGAAATTCCCCGAAACCAAATAGAGCATTACATAAAGAGTATCATTGTCATTCCACAGATATATTCGACACCCAATTATTCGGAGGAACGAAAACAGGAAATGATGCGCATGCTGAACAAAGAAAACCAAGAAATGGATTGTACCTTGATGGTTAAGCGGGGTCGAGGAGAGGAAAAGAAGCGCCATGGTTTGCAGGCAAAAATGATGATGACGACGATCAGAAGAAGCATAAGGAGAAGAAAGAGAATGACAATGCTGTCCACCATCGCCATCTTCTTCGTTCTCTCTCTTCTCGTCGGAAGAGAGTAGAGATTGGATTCGGGTTGGCTAAAAGCTCGCTTTGAAATGGTCGCTCTCGTTTTCTTTTCGCTACGCATCCATGTTAACCTTAATTTACGTTTTCTAAATTATACATTTAATCCTTTACATTTATTTTAAATTTTATTTTAATCCTTTAAATTTAAAAAGTGTACTTTCAGTCCCTCAAACTTAACGCAGTTAATCTCTCTTAACAGAAATTGTTGATGCATCAAATTTAATTGATGACTGTGCAATAAAATGTTAACAAATCATACTCACATTTTAATTTTAATTTAATAATATAATAAATTTAATATTTTAATTGCGTAAAATTAAAAAAGATTTAAAATAACAGCTATAAGTTTGATGAGTCAGCAATTTCTGTTAAAAGTGATTAACATCGTTAAGTTTGAGGGACTAAAAGTGCACTTTTAAACTTAAAGGACTAAATGAAACTTGAAGCAAGCATAAAGAACTACAAATATACTTTAGGGCTGGTTTGGATGCTAGGTTTGAAACCTAGGTTTCACAGATTCCGAGGTAAAATCTAGTTTTGAAATGTGATTTATGTTTGGGAAGTTATAGCTTTTACAGATTTCGAGGTAAAAAAGTAAGAAAAAGTGGGTATGAAAGAGGAAAGTAAAAAAGAGAAAGAGAGAAAAAGTAAGAAAGAGGAAAGTAAGAAAGAGTAGTAAAAAGAGAGTATGAAAGAGAAAACCTAGGTTTCAAAACCTTGATGCCAAACGAACCCTTAACCTATCTTTTAGTTATCCTGGAAGAAAACTATTCTAGTTTTTTTTTGTAACTCTCAAAATTATATTTTAAATAGGGATTTGTTACACATATATTTGTGTAATAATACTCCTTATATTCTTTTTTTTTTCGGCCAAAATACACCTTATATTCTTCAATCCTTTAATAACATGTGCCTCATCGGTAATTATACCTTATATTGCTAAATCATTTTTTTCCATATGGGATTGTGCATTTTCAGATCTGGGAATGAATTGAATGCAATATGAGGGAGGGGTACCCTGATGAAGCTTCCTTTCAAGCCTGTTACCCCAAATCCCAATGTCTCATTTTAATTATTTTATTATTTATTTACATTAATATTATTGGGGTATGTCAGAAATACTCAGAAACATATAATTTAATTATTTGATTATTTCATCCAACTATTTTCCACTTTATTTTACAAGCCTTCTGGGTTAAGTGCATCAGTATGGTTCTTCTATGGATCTTTGTTTAGGGTGTATTTGGTTTGAAGAAAGGGATTGTAAGAGAGGGGATGGAGGGAATGAAATAATTTTGTTTGATTTGGTGGAAGGGGGGTTGAGGAAGAATATTTTAATGGTCCTTTATTTGGTTTAGAAGAAGAGGGTAGGGAAAAAGTGACAGTATTTTACTATCTTATCTTTATATATTAAATTATATATTATATAAATTAATTTACACAATAACTCTAATTAATGCATTAATAATATTATATTTAAAAACAGAATCATATTTTTAATTTATGATTATTTTTATTATAAATTTAATAATATATTTTTAAGTTTATATTAATATGTATTATACATTATTAATTATAATTATATAATGTTTGCTTTTAATGAATTTAAGAATAAATATTTAATTTACAAATTACTTATAATTAATGTAGTAATACTTTTACTTATAATGAATAAAAATTATATTTTAAAATGGAATAAACATATTTTTATTTTTATTTAAATTTAATACCATTTTTTATTTACGATAATATATTTACATTGTAAATTACTTTTATGATATTTATATTTTTATACTAATATGATTTTAATTATTATTTATTTTTAAGAAATATATTTTGTTTATAATAATATATTTTTGGAAATATTTAATTAATTTTTATAATATATTTCCATTTATTTTATTTTGTTAAAATAATATTTATTAATTAAAATAATATTTTTGGGCAATAATGGAATAACAAAAAAAAGTTATAAAGATGAAAATTTCTCAAAATTTGGCTCCCTCCGAAAAAACCCAGGGAACCAAAATGAGGTAAATGAAAGGAAAGAAAGGTAAATTTTAACTCTATTTCCCTCCAAAATTTTAGACTAGACGAGGAAGTGATTATTTTTCCTTCCCTTCTATCCCCTCAAAACAAACATACCCTTCTTTGACTCAGTTAGTATGGTTGGGCTTTGGGCTTCAAACACAATGGATCAATTCATAGGGCTCAAAGTATTGCAATTAATTTTGGGGTTGCATTTAATTAATAGTCATCGTAGAGATAATTTTAGTTACTATTTTTTCCTTAAAATAACATGTACTGCTTCTGTTCTGAACTATCTAGAATAAAAATTTATTTGCACCTCTTAAAAATATATTTGTTTTAGCATGACCTTTAAAGAATTTATTTTAAAATTTCTCCATTGATAAACAAAAAAATAATTTGAAATTTCACATGCAGATATATCTTGATCTAGTCACTTATAGATAAGATTGTTATTATAATAAATTATATCTTACCAATATAACAATCTGCATTATATGGATGGAGTAATAATATTAATAATATTTATATTTGTGAGGTTGAAATTACAAAATAAAAAAGTAATGCTATGTATGAAGGATTAAAAATTTTAGAATATGAAACAATAATCTATGAAAAAATAAATTAACAATACCCATACTGAAAAAAAATTATTCTAACATGGAAAACAAAAGGAGAAAGAATCCTCTGATGTAATTTTTTCCTTGTCATTGAATTTTATTTTTTGAGATATGGTGGTTTGGAAAATGATAGTTCACGAATGGACAAGGACAGATCATAATAACAGTGACAATGACTTTGTATTTTAGATTTAATTATAAATATATTATTAGGTGAAAAGGGCTTGGGGTGATTTTATTGGTAAATGTGGTGATTGTTGATGAAGAAAGGGTAGTTAGATGTATAATGTTGCTTCCTAAATAAGATGATGATGAAGGTGGTTGTGCACAACAGCAACAATGCCTATAATTCCTTATTCAGTCAAATTGAAATGATTATGGGCTTATTTGTAGCAACGTTTACAAAAGCTAAACGCACGTTCAACATTGCTTTTCCGTAAAACGGAATATTCTCATCAACATATTTACCTTGACTTATGTAAAAGTACTTCTCTACCGTGTTCCTAAACGGGTCCTATATATATATCTTATTTAGTGAAAGCATTATAAGCTGAAGTTGATAGGTTTTGGTGGAATAATCCCATGGATAATGTTAATACGCCCAAATAATATAAGTATATAAAATTATTGAAAATATATATAATATGAACTGATCAATTGTGCACTGCTGATGATTTACAAATAATAATGATTCTGTACTTTGTATGTTGTATTAATATGTTTGTTATTACCTATACTTCTTAATATCAGATTTAGTTAATTATGTAGTACTGGAAGTAATACATATTAACCATGATTATTGCAATTAAATGCAGAGACTAAAACTAAAAGTTGTTAAAAATATAGGGATCACAGCCAAAATCTTTTGGTCATATACTTTTGATTAATTTTAGTCCCTATACTTTTAATGAATTTTGATTTTGGTCCATATACTTGTAATAAGGCCATTAAACATCTATGTGCTTGTTTGGGAACTCCGTTGGGAGAAATGAGTTTACAGATTTCGAGGCATTTTATAGATTTCGAGATGGTTTTACGGATTTCAAGATGGTTTTTATGGATTTCGAGATGGTTTTTACAAATTTCAAGATGGTTTTGTCTCGACTTACGTGTACCATTTTGACAACAATGTTACCAAACAAGCACTATATCATTATAAAACTATCGGAAATAAAATCAAAATTCATGCCAACTTGGGGATAAAAATGATATTAACTCTAAATTGTTCTAAGATAATTAACCTCCACACATAAACGCATATATAACTCTGGGAAGTCACTCCACTCAAATATTCCAATTTTCTGAACATGTCTGTCTTATTTTTTCCACTAATCCTAGGTTCCTCCAAACCAAATATAATTAATTAAATGACATATTTATATAATTAATATGATACAAAACAAGATCTTTGACCCATGACATGCTCAATTATCTATTAACCTAGCTAATGTTAGGCTCTTTAACCATTGTCTTAGCTCACCATATGTATTCTATGCCTCTTTTTCCGTATCTAGCTGCTGACTATGGTACACAGCTTTCGTTGTTCACACATACATGTGGACCCAGCCTGGGGAATTATTTTTGAGGTGAGACCAGATGCGAAACTTTTGGAACAAAGCTGTACAACCCAGCTCTCCTGGAAGCTGCAACGCTTTTATAACAAAAGGTTCTGATCATGAATGCTAATTAATACTGATCAATTATCTGAATATATGTGCAGATTATGCTCGAGGTTGTCAGTAGAACTTTAGGTATCTGTCATCTCTTAAATAACTAGATTAGTCAAGATTCTCAGTATTTCTCAAAGAGGTTTCTTTCTGCATAATTACCTAGGAGCACGCTAGACTTCATGATTGAAACTTCATGGACTCCATGACTATTGACTTAATATTATAAGAACATAGGAATTATTGTTACCAAAACAGTGATGTTTATGGGACTAGTTTGTAACTTTGTAAAATGCGTCACTTCTCTCAATCAATACGTACTCCTCGAACTATTTGGGCAGATACACCGCGCGCGCGCACATCTAATTTCTTCTCCATTTATTTGAAGGAAATCTTACGTTATATATTGAGCATTACCAGAGGATTATCCCTAGATTTAAGGTTAGTGGTCGATCAATGATAGTCGGTTTTATTGAATGATGTGCATTCGGGAATTAATAAGGACGTAACACTTTATTTGAAATAATGTTAAGGTACAAATTTACCGAGCAGTTTACCCTATAGATTTTAAAATTGAATAATATTACCATTGCCATTAAAAATGCCAAAGGAAAATGTGAATTTTTTAACATTTAACGTTAACTTTTTTAATAAAATATTATCTGAAATTCGAACGTTAATTTTCCATTTTGTCAAAGATTATCTCTTCTGCAGCTAGACACATGGTTGATATAAGATTACTCTTATTTGAAACTAGCAATTTGTAGGTACTTGACTGATTAATAAGCCCAAATTGATCTGCGACTCCTCGAAAACCACCTCGATTGTTTCTCGGTTGAAAATTATAAGAATTGAAAATTCTCATGATGGAATGTGACATTATCGAATGATACTTGGAATATGCTATAAATTAAATGAAGAAAATGTTGTCTTAAATTTTATGATTTTTTATAAATTAGGATTTTAATTATAATTTATATCATCTTTTGAATAAATAATTTAGGTTTTATATTTATAAGATTGTTTCCTATATATTTAGCAGAATTCTTATTTATTTTTATACTTAAAATATTAATGTAGGGTATAGGGTTTATTTACCTAGACCTATATAAAATTATAAATAGAATGATACTTTTTTTTATTGTTAAAACTAAAAATTGTCTCTTCCACTCAGCAGAGTCCTCTCTTTTCTCTCTGTTTATACTTCATTTTTCATGCAGGGTGATTAATAATTAATCTAATCTTAAGTATAAAACTTCGCTTATAGTGTAACATGTTTTGATAATATGACTCGGAACATCTTCTTTTCTTTATTGTCCTTTTACCTTCATTTTCTCTAATCCCAACCCTCCATTTTATCAAAGGACCAAATACAACCTATTTACCATTACTTTGTCGTTTGGTTCAAGGAAGACAGTTCCATCTTTCTCTGCCCACTAAACACGAAGTAGTGGTAGTGAGTTAAAACTAAAACTTGTCTCTTGTACTTATCAGAGTCCTCTCTTTTCTCTCTACTTATACTTCATTTTTCATGCAGGGTAATTAATAATTAATCCAATCCTGAGTACAAACTTCGTTTATAGTGTTACATGTTTTGATGATATGGCTCGGAACGTCTCATTTTGTTTATTGTCCTCTTACCCTCGTTTTCTCTAATCTTAACCCTCTATTTCATCAAAACAAATAACCTATTTACCATTTCTTCATCGTTTGGTTCAAGGAAGACAGTTCCCTCTTTCTTTCCCCACTAAACACAAAGTAGTGATAGTGACTTATGTTTGTAACCTTTTGATGAAATAAGGAGTCACGATCAGAGAAAATGAAGGTAAGAGGATAATAAAGAATACAAGAGGTTCGAATCCACCGATATGCATAATCATTTAAATTGTATGCCACTTGAGATTCGCTTCAACTCAATAAAAATCTGTACTAGACATTACTCACCACTCTCCCTCTGTAAAGCAGATCAGTTTCAACTGTGCGGCTTCTAATTAATAAATAACTATAAAGCTTTTCATGCCTCGATGTCCTTAAAGTTTTGTTCACCGTAATATTAATATCAATCACTTCATTAGCAATTTGATTCAACTGCATGCTTCAATTAGCTGTCACATTTATTTATCAAGTTAAAATAGTAAGACCTAGACATAATACAATTTTCACATACTATGTAGAGTTCGAAAAATAAGGTGTACTGTTTATGACTCTTGAAACAAGCTAGCTTGCTGTATTTTTTATTATATATAAGTTGTTGTATATGGTATAAAATTTGAGAGAATAATTGTGTATTATTCTGAGTAATAAATTTCCCATAAATTATGAGAAAATTTTATACAAGTCACACACGATAAAAAAACCATCATCCGTGGGTTCAACTGGAAAAAGGAATATTGGGCTAGTACTCTCACAGAAAGGGAGATGGTTCGATCATAGGGAGTGCCACTTTGTTGTGGCTCCAGTGGCGGCATTTGGGGAGGCATCACCACAGCTTAGTGAAACTGGGTAGATATACTTGTGTGTTCAAAACTAAAGGGTTTGCTTGACATGTTCCATGCCCGCAGGGACATGCCCCAGTGGATCGTGGATGAACCCAACCCCTTTTCTAAAATATGTGTATAAAAAAAGGCAAGTATACGGTGGACATTGATTTTGCCTTGTGTAGTTGTTTTCTGCAAGTTGTGAATGATGAATAGGATTCCCCTTGTCCTCCTATATATAAAGTTCCTAGCTACTAGGACATCTCTCTGTGCATAGCTATAGCTATCTAGCTAATTTATAATTAAACTGTATATAACTAAGTAAATTGGAAGCTTAATTAATGGTATAAACCCTAGGGTTTTCCTAAGGCCAAAGCCCAAAAGCTGCATGACGTACTCTCTTTGAGTTAAAGATTCTCCATTACTGAAAAAACAACACTAAAGAACATGCGTGCATTTTCATTAACACACACATATGGTTTCTGATGCAAACATGCATCTCTCTCTCTCTTCATATATATATATATATATA
>JANTPZ010146378.1:0-13499 GCA_025593235.1 Vachellia pachyceras
TCTGTAAAAACCATCTCGAAATCCATAAAAACCATCTTGAAATCCGTAAAACCATCTCGAAATTCCCAAAATGCCTCAAAATCTGCAAAATCCATTTTTCCAACAGAGTTCCCAAACAAGCACAATATTGTGTTCGAATCCTATGCAGTCGCAATAATTACTTGCAGACAGCGAGATTCTCTGGCTGTGAGTCTACATTCTGCATAGTTTTAGACAGTCTATATATATATATATATAATATTTAAGAAGTATATATCTTACAGAAATTAACTTGTATATTTTCAATCAATACGCCGCTTTAATTGCTTTAGTATTATAAGGTTAGTCGACCAGATTCATATGCTACATCTCTTCTGATAGATAATACTCCAAAAAGTATGTCTAGATCTTAATGACCATGAATGAATGATAATAAATCCCTAGCTCTTCGCTAACCATCACGCATGACAATAAATTAAATCAATCTAAAATTTACCTACACGACAGTCTAAAAGTCTCATCGCCTCAATGTGTGTGTGTGTGTGTGTGTGTGTGTGTGTAGATAGAGAGAGAGAGAGAGACGGAACGGCCTTAATTAAAAGTTTTAGTCAAATTAATATGTTCTTCAAGATGGTCGGTGCAATTAATCAGGTACCATTATTGGTATCCACACAAGTAATTAAGGACTAAAGAGTACGTAGTGTTGGGTTTGATTGAGGATGAGGGAGATGTATGGAATAAAAGGTAAGAAACGACTTGTGGGTACTAAGATTCTGTGAAAACCAGAGATGCAGGAAAAAACGGGCGACAATGGGAATGAATGACACTCAAATCCATATTCCATGGAGGAAATTTGGTACATAATAGAAGCAAACAACTTTAAGGTCAATTGAGTTTTCAGATTTGTGCGAATAGCATCTTATAAATCTCCGATTATATGCATCGACATGGCCCTTAGGATCGCTAGCTGACCGTTGACAATCCAACCAACCATGTGCCCAAAAAATCTCTCTCAGTCATTATAATGGAGCTTAAATAATTGGAGTGGCATCCAATTTTAGTGGTGAGGAAGTTTTTTTCTTTATTATCATTCAATTTTGAATGATAATTATTTCAAATATCAGACGTTTTCAACCTTTACTTTGGGCAGTTTTCTTTCTACACGGAATAATTTGAACCATTTTGTCCGTATGCAATTGAATGGCTTAATTTATGCTACCACGGCCTAGGAACGGTAATGTTTCATTAAAATAAACGGAAAATTAATATTTTGATCCTATAGTTTTAACTAAATAGTAATCCCTACACTTTCATCGGAAGAAATTCAGTCCCTATAATTTTGATTTGACTAATCCTAACAAAAAGGGTTTCATCTACTTAAGTACGGGTCTTAAATTCAAATTTATGTGAATGCAAAAAATATTTTTGAAAAGCTATCCTTACTCGAATTCGATATGTTTGAATTTAACAAGGTCAAAAAACCATATAAAAATATATCGGAAAAAAATTGGATCTAGTTATGCATGGTTTAATTTTCTATATCATTTTACAATAATCTAACTAACTTATTGTTATACTTTTCCGTCAATAAAGCAAAGAGATTATGTGAAAGTTCCCTCTAAGTACTAAAATTAGTTCATTTCACTATTGGCCAAATTTTGTTTCAGTCTGACCCATTTTTAGTAGGTTAAAAGTGAATCATCCAAAGGTGCTTAACTTGTATCATTGACTCTAATTAGCCTTGGGAAAAAACAATGAAATTGAGTTTAAATGAAGGAGTTAATCATTAACACCATGTGAATAAATAAAGTTCAAATCCCTACCAGAATATACACCCATGTTTAGTGTCTAAGAGTACTTCATATCACTACTAGAAAATCACATATTAGCGAGGAAAATTAGCGACGACTTTGATATTCCTCTCTAAATAACCCAATTAGCGAGGAATTTAGCGAGGAATATTAAATTCCTCTCTAATGTCCAAATTAGCGAGGAAAATTAGTGACGACTCGGATATTCCTCTCTAAAATACCCAATTAGCAAGGAATTTAGCGAGGAATATTATATTCCTCTCTAAATTTCCAAATTAGTGAGAAAAATTAGTGACACCTCGGATATTCCTCTCTAAAATGTCCAATTAGCGAGGAATTTAGTGAGGAATATTATATTCCTCTCTAATTTTTCAAATTAGCGAGAAAAATTAGCGACGACTTAGATATCCCTCTATAAGTTACCCAATTAGTAAGAAATATTATATTCCTCTCTAATTTTTCGAATTAGTGAGAAAAATTGTTTACTATAATATTAAAGTATTCATATTTATTTTTAGCATGAAGTTTTGGGGATAAAAGAGTTAATATATATTTTTTAATTTCCCTCTTTTGTTTAAAATTTGGAGGGCATTCTCTCTCGTATTCACAAAATTTATCTCTCTTGTATCCACAAAATTTAATTTTTTTGTATTAAATTTCCCTCTTATTTTTTTTCTAATACACCCTCGGTAACCACTTTTCCAAGTATAGCTTCCATTGACCCAACGACGCCATCTGGGTCTCTTGCCATTTCTTTTTCTATCCTTCACTTTCCTTTCCTTTCCTATCTTACCAAAATGAACGTGGCCCGCCACTTTAATTCAAACACTCCTTGCTCATTTTAATTTCCCTCCGTTCCTTCCTCATTTTAATTTCCCTCCACACCCTCAAACCCTAATTCCATACTTCAATATTCATTCTCTTTTCTCTCCTCTACATTCCCTCCGCCGTGCTCTTCCTCTTGCCTCTCATTCTCTAAGTGTTGAGAAGACCTGAGGCTTAACTCCATCATCCAGCTCCATCTGTCCCCATTCGCGTCCTGTTCGTCGTCGCCCAGAACCAGCCGGCTCCGTCACCATCCAGAACCTACTCTAGCGGCTCTAGCAACTCCAACCCAAGATCAGACCGGTTGACGTCAATCTGTCCCCAGGGGTGAGCTCAATTCCTGTTTCGGTCGTCATTCCAAGCTCCGTCGTCTGTCCCTGTTACGCGTCGCCCAGCAAGCTCCGTCGTCTGTCCCTGTTGCGCGTCGCCCAGCAAGCTCCGTCGTCCTTTCGCGTGACCAGAATCTGATAGTGATTCTGACTCAGATCTGTCATCATCGTCTTACACAAGTTCTTCCAGTGACGACAGGAGGAAAAAGAGAAAAAGATCTAGGAAAGACAAACTTAGACGCAGAAAAAGAAGGGATAGGCGTCGTGACAAGAGAAGAGGGAGACGAGGTAAAAGATCAAAGCGCAGATCTAGAATGTATTAACTACTTAAGATTGACGAACCTTTGATAGCAAACACATGGATTTCTGATTCTGGATATCTTTGTCACAGTTGTTTGCATTATTGCTATGTTGAACAAATAAAAGCTGCTTAGATGGTGTCCCTCACAAGATTGGGCTCATTTTGTTTGTGTCATGTCTCTATTTTGAAAGGATTGCTTATATCTCATGTTTCCTGTTCAGTCAGATGAACATGGCTTTTCCCATTTGTTAGTTCGCTGCATTTGTTAGTATTTCTTTATGATGATGAGTTATACTTCGCTGCAACATTATTTTATACCTCTCAAGTTCTTAAGTTGTGCTGTTTTAAGGATTCAGAAAGTGCTACTGATTCAGATAGTGAAAGCAGCTCTGGTGGTGAAAATCTTGATGCCCAAGGGAAGGAACAAAAGCACAAAGATTATTCTTTGAAAAAAGGTATTATTTATATTTGAAGTTCATTCCTCTTAAGATTTCACAATCAAAATAAATCACTTCATCTTTGACCTTTGTTTGCACATATTAACAGAGCAAAATCCTAAAATATGTGCTTGTTCATTTATAGAAAAAGTTCCTTAAGCTCTTGGTTTCTTGATGCAGTGTTAATTTTCCCCTGTTAATTTTTTGTGACCGAGGGATCAACTTCCCCTGTTTGGACCTTGATGTTGTTGGAGGCAGAAAAATTAGAGAACAAAAATTGTCTGATTTAATTAATTCATATAAATTACGTTCATTAACATTTCGCGCGTGAAAGCAATTACTGGACAACTTGAATCCCATATTCCCTTTGTTATTCAATTCCCGGCTGTAACGGGAGGGAAGATAACTAATGATTCTGCCGAGTTTATGGATAAGCTTAAGTGGCTAGGATATGGATCTTAGATTTCTATATCATATTGACTCATCATGAATGAAATACTCTTTTCAATCAGGTTCATTTACACGTTCCTTGGCCTTGGAGTTGCTTTCTGTGTGATCAGTTGCAGCGGTCATGTTGCTGCTGAAACTGCCAATGGGTGTTGCCTTTACTTGGTATCCTTTTCATGAAATTATTAGTCAAGGATATGACTGCTACTTTTACTCTTCCCCACTTTAAGAATCACTTTAGAGCTTGAGCTTTTCCTCCAAAATAAAAATTTCAGTATCTTTTTCTTTCTTGTCATTGTATATATATTTTTTCATGCTCTTCTATTATTCTGGGATAAAAGCTCATGTCCGTTTGATCACCATTTCTGTTGAGTTCTTAAACTAAGCAGATGAGATGGAGTCGTGGAGGATAAGATGGTTGTTGTCAAATATCAGCTTATGTTTGTTCCTTTACTTTTCCCTGTCAAATTTAACCTTTTATGTTGATATCACCTTTGATAGCTTATGATGCTTTCCAACATTTCACACCTTGGATACTTGAAAATTTAGAGAAGTTGATCCTGAGTTCGTAAATGTATTGGATAGAAAATAACCACTGCTTTTTATACCTATACTATTTGCTTCTTCAATGAATATGTCAGACGTGTATATTGTTTTAAGCTCACTACCATATGTTTGAGTGCTTAAAAAAAGTATCTATTTTATTTTTTTAATAAACAACTTGGTAGCAAATACCTAGGGAATTTTTCTGTAAAGAAAATTACCAAGCAACTCTTTGTTTAATTACAAGAAGAAACATATCCAATATGAAATCTGGCCAATTTTTAGTCATAGAATGAGCACATGATGCTATTGCTGTCCTTTGTGTTATGATCTCTTATATTTTTGGCCTTTGTGTTATGATCGCTTTTGGCTTCAAAATTGAAATCAGGACTTTCTTTACACGTGTCATGAACAAATCAAGGCTGTTGAGACCCCAACATTAATAAATGAGGTGGGTGGAGTATGGTCACGACACAACAGAGTGGGGCACATGTGGGAGTCTAAGAGTTCCTCCGATTTATCACAGGATCTACTATGCTTGGAAGCTTTGATCTGTCTGTGAGCTGTGGCATCGCCTGCAACATTAATCACAGGTATTTTTCGAACTCTCCTCCTTTTGTTGAACTGAAGTATTATATACGGTACATGTGTTTGGAGGGTAAGGAGTTGGAGTAACTGAAGTATTATTAATCACAGTAATGAATTTTTCGAACTCTCTGCCTGCAATTTACTTATTGCCAGTTGGGCATCATGGTTTTTATCCCTTTGCATTTTTCTTGATCATTGGGACTTGGGAGAGTAAAAAAAAACAAGAAAAAGAACAAAAAATGAACATCTAAGTAATGAATATCTTTGATTTATTGTTTGTACATGATTTATTACCTGGTAACATGATTTATTGTTTGTAAATACTGATATTTGATTTTTCTGAATTTATAGCTACACTTTGGAGGGTAAGGAGTTGGAGTTCTACATGAAGAAAATCATGTTTAAGTGGCTCAAGCTGGTGGGATAAAGAAAACTCATGTTTATAGACATGGATAAAGTGGCACAATAATTGTATTGTTTGGAGCTTCTAACTTTTATATGTATTATTTTTTAACTGTAAGATTTATCAGACATTAGGATGTATATTTATTGTTAAAGACATCGTGTACTTGATATTACTATTTAAAATTTGATTTTTGGGTCAATTGTGTGATTGAATAAGGTTTTTTTTATAAAACATTTTAAATGTTTAATTTATTTATATAGTGATACTAACTAAATTCATGTAATTGTTTATTTATTGATGAAATATAACACATTTAGTGACGTAATTGTTAAATTTAGCGATGACCATGTTTTGTTTCATAATTACCATTTAGTGATGGAAAACGGAATTAGCGATGGAAAACGCTATTTAGCGATGGACAGTTTCCTCTCTAATTAACGATGGATTTAGTGACGGAATTTCCCGTTGCTAATTAGAGAGGGAAACTGTCCGTCGCTAATTAGCGACGGGAAATTCCGCCGCTAATTTAGCGACGGATTTAGCGACGGAATTTCCCGTCGCTAATTAGTGAGGGAAAATATCCGTCGTTAAAACGTCTGTCGCTAAATTTAGCGACCATCGTTTTAGTGACGGAAAAAAATGCATCGCTAAACTTGATTTTTCCGTCACTAAACCTGATTTTTTCGTCGCTAATTCTGTTTTTTCTGGTAGTAAACGTATAATTCATTAAATGAATAATAGAATCTGTTTTATTTTATATCATCTAACCAGCAAACATATCCTAAATAAAAGTTGCGACAAAAATCACATTTCTTCAAACTAATTAAATATTTTGAAAATGTTTTTTTAAACCTGTACAGAAAACTTCTAATTGTGGGTCTTGAGGCAATTATTAGCCGGGTTACACAAAATAAAATTACCACAGTACCCCTTCCAAATTTCAACTTTACCAAGATTTTTCAAGTGATCACTGATACAAGGTGTTGTGCTTGGATCATCTCAAATCCTATGTGGATCTACTTTATATGCACTTCATCCCACTTTTTGTTAAAGTAGAATCACTCTAACATTTCAAAAAATGTAATCACAAAAGCAACAACATATAATATCAAGTTTTGAAGAAAATAAACCAGGTTGTCCGCTGATTGTAGAACTTATAAGCGATCACATTTACTCCTTCAACCTCATAACTTACTAGTGATTACAGTTATTCCTTCAACCTCAGTAAATTTCTCAATTCACATACTGAGGGGATCAAAAGAGCATATATCCATTCAACACAGAAGAGCATAGATGCAAAAGGAAGAAATGACACAAAACCCACTAAAACTTAGCTTTGATTTCTTCAAAAACGAGAAGAGAGAGGGAGGGAGGGAGGGAGGGAGTGTTGTGTTATGAACCTGGAACCGTCTGTGGTCTCTTCACGGGAAATGGTCTCTCTCTGTGTTTATGTGTTGGATGAGTGGTCTGAAGTCCGAGTTGCAGAGACTAAATTAGTAAATTCTGTGACTGTCTAAAGAGAGAGATGGAGGTGGAGAGGGAAGGGGTGGATATTTGTTGGAGAATACTGAGGACGCTGCCATATGGTCCATGGTTTATATAGATCCTTCTGGAAGAAACAATGTAGATAGATTAAATTATTTCCGAAACGGGAGGCCCACACATTTCACATCAATATTATTAAAGAGGACATTTTTAATTTTCTCAAGAGTTGGTAGATGAAATGATCTCTTTTTCGAAGGAAGAGAAATAGGTTGGAAAACAAAGGAAAAGGGAAAGTACTTGCAATGAAATGAAAAAAAAAATTATAATTTGACTCAACAAATTGTGTTTGACTCTTACTAACAATTGCAAGTTTTATGTTTTGGCTATATAAATATAATAATTTGATGTTATTATATTTTATCAAAAATCAAATTTTTAAATAAATTGATAATAAAAAATTTCTATCTCAATAACTTTATTCAAATATATATTGTAAAATTAATTGAAAAAATCTTTCAGATTCAAACCTAAAATATCATATTTAAATGTTTAAAAGCTTTTTTAATTACTAATATTACATACAGTTGTTGGTGCCATTAAGTCTTTTAATGAAATAAAAGATAGGAGCTTGATTGACATTTTAAAATTTTAGGATGTTATGGTTGTCCCATATTTAATTACTATGAAGGCGTTATTTTTCATACATTTTATAGTTTATGTCAATTTTTTGATGAATATATAAGTAATTTAATTATTAAAAAGCTTTACAATATATACAAGTAATGTACCAGATTGGGAATGCGGTAGAGAAGAATTTTTACACAAGTCGAGGTAAATATGTGAAAGATATTTCCTTGTTTGGAACAATGTTTCCAAAAGCCAAGCGCACGTTCAAGAGTGTTTTTTCGCAAAACGAGATAATCTCATCTATATATTTACCTCAACTTGTGTAAAAGTACTTCTCTACCGCGTTATCAAACGGGCCCATTATCTCATTTTTTAGAAAAATACCGTTGAACGTGCGTTTAGCAAACAAGTCAAATCCGTAAGTGCAACCGATATCATTTCTTACACTCGATTTATCGTTGAAGAATGACAATTTATGATGAGATTTTTAGTGACCAAGATGCTAATTTGTGTAAGCCCAAAAAAATATTGCTTAAATAGAAGTGGACAATAATTATTTCTCAAAATTTAGATGACGTCAGCTACATCCATTTTGCCTACGTCATACTAACTGTGCGTGGCATTTAATGTATTGGACGACTAAAAAATAATTAGGTAATATGGCACAATAATGATCCCTTCGATGCTCTTGAGCTCAAGTGATGTGATTTATAATTATTTATCAACAGCTGATTGATAAAGGCGCAAAGCACTGATGTTATCACTTGATCTACTTCCCATGCCATTCTTATCATCTTTGAACTTGCTTCAATGTACTAGTAAAGCGCTAGTTTATAAATTACTGATATAACTTGTTAGAATTGAATTTGTTAGTAAATAGATTTTATTATATTAATAAGTGATTATATTTAATAGGAACAAAACTATTGTCAAATTATTTATATCCATAAGGTCATCATGATGTTCTCCCATCAAATACTTAAAATAAAAATTCCCATTCAAAATATTTTTAACTTGTTAGAATTTAAACATATCTAAAAATAATGCAATGAAGGCAATATTGTGCATATATATATATATATATATAAAAGGTTCTGATCAAAACACATGTAATTGATAGTATTTAGGATTTAGAGTTTAATGTGCAATTCACACATCCTTTGGATTTGTATTCCAATGTACTGTAAATATAGGATGAATGAGGGGCCAGTTTTAGCATTGAGGCTTGAGCCCTTTTGGACTCTAACTCTGATATTTAACTGAATTAACATATTTTTAATGTAAGATGCTTTGATTTTCAAAACAAACAAATGATCATGTTTAGAATAACATTTGAAAAAGTTAAACATGCGTTCAACAATATTTTTCAGTAAAAGAAGATAATCTTATTCACACATTTACCTAATCTCGTTCACACATTTACCTTATAAATAATAAAAACACTTATCCACCACTTTATTAAATGGGTCCAATATTGATGTAATATGTCATTTAACTGTAATATGTCACTTAACTGTGAAGTTACAGTTTTTATGTTCACTGCTCTCATTCATGATGCAAGTGTCAACAACCTCATGATGAGGAAACCACATCTCAATCTTCAAGTGTCCCATTCACCCGACTTGATTCTTAAAGAGTGATAATTAATCTTTTGATTTTTATAGATCTAACATAGATGCTTATATACTTTGTTTTTGTGCAACTTAATTAATATATTTTTGACTCGACTATAGTTTAACCCTAATAAGGTCAGTGACTAAATTATAGAATAATTCAAACTATAGCAATTCTGTTGCAGTTAACTAAAGTTGATGGATTGAATTACAATTTAATTAAGTTGTATGGACTAAATGACTAAATTAAGTTACAATCGAGTAAAAAATGCTTTACAAACGTGATTTATGGTATACTCGGTAAACATAAAAAAGGAGTTTATCTCAATTTATGTAAACATACTTTTCAAATGCTTATCCAAATAGACCCTAATAAGAAAATAAGTACTAAGTTCTTGAGAATGTTGTTATCAATTTCATCCTCCAACGCTTGGAAAGACCATGGTGTTAAAAATGGATAAGAAGGACTTCGAAATCAAATCTAAACCAAAGAGAACATCAAATCAAAATATTACATGAAATTTTTTTTTGAGAATTTTACTTCTTACTTGCATTAGTTCCTCATCATTACCTTTGTGTGATGACATCTCAATCTCTTCTACCTTTTCCTATTTCATCTTCATTGTCCCTGTAAAGGCAAATTATCGGCATGATCATATAGGAAAGGTGAAAGAGCCAACACATCGTACATCAATTATAATTTCACTTTTATGTGAAAAAAAGTGAAACATTATGTATCATCACTTTTTGATTATATACATATATATATTGGTTCATATTTCTATTTATTTTGAAAGTAACCTTTCTTCCGCTCCCACTCCTCATGCATAAATGGGTGTGAGGACAACATCAAACATTATCTGTGTGCATGTGTGTCTGTATCAAAATTTGCAGACATTGGAGGAAAATAAGGTAAGAGAAACGAATATATATATATATATATGTAGAATATTATAATTTGTTTTAATGATAATAATCGGGATTCATGTGGCTAATGGTTGTTGGCACTGAGCAGAGAGGAGACTTGTGTCAAAAAGCAACATGTGTGTGTGTGGATATGCATATGTAAAGATGTGATGATTATTGAAAAACATTGAAGTGTCAGATTAAGATAGTAACGTAACAACCAAGAGAGTCTAAAGTCACATTGAAGTGTCAGATTAAGATAGTAACGTAACAACCAAGAGAGTCTAAAGTCTGGTGTCCACGTGTTCTGGTGTCCACATGACAAAGTAGAAAACGATAAAGAGAGTAGGTGAAAAGGATGAGCATGAGCTGAATATGACACTACTACATAATATACTTTTCACTACTGAAATTCACGTCATTTTTCTAAAAAATGGAGTAAAAAGTGAAAGGGGTGGCAATTTCAAAAATTGTAGGAAAATCTAACGACCTTTAGACGCCCTATTCAGTAAATAGAGCGTAATAGGTCAACTCTTTTGGCCAAAGGGGCGCCCTATGGCACCCTTTCTATAAGGCGCCCTTTTCCACAGAAAGGGCGCCATATGTGCGCCCTATGGCGCCCTAATTATTTAAGGGCACCATAGGGGTGCCCTTTTTGCTGAAAAGGGCGCCCGCCCTTTCTTTAATAAAAGGGTGTTATAGGGGAGCCCTAATTAATTTTTAGAAAGCTCACTTGTTTTTGACGTTTCGTGTGTATATGTGTATAATTTTGTGATTATTGGTTGTACGTATTTTATATACTTGATTCATGTGGTTGATGATTAAAAAAAGGGATTTTCTGCAATTTTTCTATTTGGGAATTGCCGTTTTTACGCCATTGAAATCGCTAGAAGAAGAAATTTTTCAAAAAAAAAATTCCAGAGGCCAAGATGGGAAAGGAAACGGGGTTAGCATAGGTGGATTTGATAAATATCTTAGATATGTGTGCTAGTTAGTGTGGAAATTTTTATGCTCATAGACAATACCAAAAAAGGTGTTATTTTTAGTATACTTAATTAGAGAGAGAGTAAACAATTAGATTAGAAAGACATATTAATAATTTTAAATAGTTTTAACATAATTACAAATAAAAAAGCTAGTTCTTCAAAATTTTTATGATTTGTTTTATTAAAGTTTTATGATTTGTTTTATTAAATTTTTTACATTTCAAAATTATACGAGTTTCGATAATATCCAATTATTCATCCATAAACCCACTTTTATGATTTGGCTTAGGGTTTAATAAATGGATCATACTTGGATGAATGCGTTAAGAACTAGTGATGAATATGAGAATGGTGTGGAAGATTTTATTGAATTTGCTAAAGAAAATGCGACTACCAAAAATGGGATGTATTTTTGTCCCTGTGTCAAGTGTATAAATGGGATTAGGCAAAATATTGATGATATAAGGGATCACCTAATTTGTGAGGGAATAAGTCTCCAGTACACAAAGTGGATATGGCATGGGGAAAAACTAAGTGCATGTGCAGCACAAGAAAGATATTATGTGGATGCAATAGATGAAGATAGAATGGAAAGAATGATTCACGATGTTGAGATAGAATCTTTTGCCCAAGCGCCTGTATATGAAAGCATGCGGAGCGATGCAGAGACACCGTTGTACCCTGGGAGTAAGCATACACGCTTGATGGGTACATTGCATTTGATGAACTTGAAGGCATCTTGTGGGTGGACCGACAATGGTTTCACATTGTTGCTACAGTTGTTGGGTGATATGCTTCCAGAGAACAATGTACTTCCAAATCGTATGTATGAAGCCAAGAAAATCTTATCTACGATGGGCATGTTTACAAGAAGATACATGCCTGTCCTAATGACTGCATACTATACAAAAATAGGTATAAAGATCATAGTGAGTGTCCAAAATGTAAAATTGCATGATACAAAGTGATGAAAGGTGGTGATTGTGGTGATAAACTACCTAAAAGGCAACCTTTGAAGGTACTGTGGTATCTTCCAATAGTACCACGGTTTAAGCGTTTGTTTGGCATACAACAAAAGCACAGAAGTTGAGATGGCATTGTGATGAGAGAATATCTTATGGAAGGTATCTTTGACACCCGGCTGATTCTCCACAGTGGAAGAAAATTGATGAAATGTTTTCGCAATTTGGTAGTGAGCCAAGAAACCTTCGGCTTGGGCTTTGTACAGATGGAATCAATCCGTATGGGACACTCAGTAGTACATATAGTGCGTGGCAAGTACTCATGGTGATATATAACTTGCCTCCCTGGTTGTGCATGAAACGTAATCATATGATGCTTACTATGATGATTTCTGGACCGAAATAGCCAGGGAATGATATTGATGTTTACTATGGTGTGTGGCCATAGTAGTACATATAGTGCGTGGCCAGTACTCATGGTGATATACAATTTGCCTCCCTGGTTGTGCATGAAACGTAATCATATGATGCTTACTATGATGATTTCTGGACCGAAACAGCCGGGGAATGATATCGATGTTTACTTGGCATCTTTGATTGAAGACTTAAAGAAGCTATGGGAGGAAGGAGTTGATGTGTTTGATGCATACAGGCAGGAGTCATTTAAGCTACATGCGATGATCTTCACAACTATAAATGACTTTCATGCGTACGGTAACTTGTCATGATATAGTGTCAAGGGGCATAAAGCATGTCTGATATGTGAAGTAGACACACACTTCCATCAACTTAAACATGGGAGAAAAACTGTCTACCTTGGTCATAGGAGGTTTCTTCATCGATTTCACCCCTATCATAGGTTAAGAAAGAGTTTTAACGTCTTTCCAGAGAATGGAATGGCTCCAAAAGCATTAACCGGAGAGGAAGTGTATAGCCGTATAGAGCATGTCAACGTCATCTTTGGTAAGAATTAGAGAAGTGCCAGCGAGAAGAGCATATGGAAGAAGCGGTCAATTTTTTTTATCTTCCATATTAGCGTACTCTTAATGTGAGGCACAGTATCGATGTAATGCATGTGGAGAAGAACGTTTGTGATAGCATTGTCGGGATGCTGTTGCACATACCGGGAAAGACTAAGGATGGAATCAGTGCGAGACTAGACTTAGTTGAAATGGGAATAAGAGAACGGTTACATCCAAAACTAAGAGATGATGGTAAAAAGGCGTACATGGAGCCAGCAGCGCATACACTGTC
>JANTPZ010146379.1:0-20825 GCA_025593235.1 Vachellia pachyceras
GTAGATACTTTTTTATGGGAATCATAAACTTTCACTACGAATACACTTGGTATATTGCAGTAGTGAGAGTTCTATTCGCCGCAGCGTTTTGGCCTCTTTTTCAAATTTTAAATAATAAATGACATATTTTATGTGCATTTTAATTTTTAAGTTTCCTTACAGGGAACTTTATTTTTGTATAAAACAAAATAGTGTATCAATTTTAGAAAATAAAAGGAACCCGTGCCATTATTTCAAAATTTGTAAAATGTCAGAAATTTTATTGCATGAAGATAAGATGGGAGTATTTTACTAGACTTCCAGTCAATCTATTTTTTTTCTAAAAAAAATATTTTGAGTAATTACTAGGCTTTCCAAATAAGAATCAAGTCAATGGAGCAGAATAATCTTAAAAAAGAAAACATGAAGGGCTGAATATAATATTTAGGAGCTTCAATTTGCTTACGAAGCTGTTTTCTTCTCTCCTGCGGCTTCAAATTATTTTATCATTTCCGCAATAAAAAAACTATCATGTGTTATTCGCAAATTGACATAATAAAAAATACTAGAAAATTATGAATAACGATGCCTTAGCTTCATTATGTTTTTTTAATAGCAACATGGCCTTGATAAACAACCAAGCAGTTACAAACATATTATGCCAAATCCGATCACACAACACTTTTTTCTAAGATGCAAAGCGACCTAAGCTTGAATACAAAGAAAACATAAGGCTATTTGTTTACATCACTTATGCCCATTTAGTAGAATGGAACTGGAGGCAAAGAATTGAAATTGGAATTGAAAGTGAATTTATTTGTCATGGAGTTGGAACCCAGCTCCATCACGCGCCCTTGAGAACTCAATTCTACTTGTCATGGAGTTGGAAATTTGTCCTTTGCGCCCTTTTTCTCCTTAAACAACCTCAGCCTTTCTCCAAAAGAGCGATGGATGATGGCAAGGACAACGAGGATGAGGACGATGGAGAATGTCGACGCCCTCACCTCCCTCCAACAGTGAACACGAAGCCATCTTCGATCTGACTTCAGATATGAACATTGATGGTTGCATGCGATGGAGAATGATGGTAGGCGACGAGAAGAACGATGGTGGCTGACGGCATGATGACTGGTTTGGAAAGAGGAATGAGGGTGACTGATGTGAATCCTTTGACCCGACAGCACAAAAAAATATTCTGTTCTTCCCTTGCATCCTTTGATTCACAAACTTGCATCCACGATTTGTTGATTGAGTTTGGATTTTGATTAGTTATTTAGGTGATTGATTTTGTCAGCAACAATAGTTGATTCTTGCCTATGTTGGCAATGGAAGCAGGGGAAGAGGAGATTTTTGTTGTTGTGGTGGAGCGTATTTTATTATTTTCTTATTACAAATATATATTTTAATTAAAATTTATATATCACTTCTCTTAATTTACCAAACATGATTTAAAACACATTTCCACCTCTACATCTATCAAAATCACTTTCATTTATCAAATTGGATATCCGTAAAAGGATTGCTTATATATTGAAGAAACATACCTAAACATCAAGAAGGTACATCTGGTAATAATGTTAGCAGGCATAATAGTGTCTCATTGGATCCCTTATGTCCTTCACAGGCCACATAGTCAGCATGATGGATGATGTCTTGACATGTGTGGGATATCTTCACTTACCAATACCCCCATAGAACATATAATGCCTCATTTGGTACGTAGAATTGATTTTAATGGAAATGGATATGGAGATGGATATGAGCTTTAAAATTACGTTTGGTATATCATGGAAATGAAGATGGAATCCATATCTTTTTTTTATGAATGTTGATTTTTTTTAAATGTAACAAAAAAGACTATTTTGCATAAGAAATGATATTTTGGTCCAAAAAAATTGGACTCCATGGAATCCAAATGAATTCCATAGGTTTGGGTATGGAATTGAAATTGGGTATTTAGGTGGACTTGAATTCCATATGGAATTGTAATTCCATCATACCAAACATGCAAACATCATGAAATTAAATTCCAATTCTATTTCCACTATCCTATTTCCACCGTACCAAACGTTTATGCTAGAAGAGTGGACCATTAAAAATTATCATAGCAAGTCATACATGTCAATGAACTAATTGAGTTAGTGATTTAAAAAGTTATTGATTGCAATTAAGCTCAACTCATTGATCATAAGAAATAATAAATTTAATTAAATATACAAAAAAAACATTCATATATAATTGTTAAAAATTAATATTTTAATATAAAAGAAATGAATCACAATAAATAGAATATTCATGTATAAATAACGTATAATCAAATAAAATAAAATTATTACAGTATAAATATGACATTTTTCTTTACTTTCTGCTCTAAAATGATGTCGTGTTCGGCTTAGGAAGAGACAAAAAAATTCAAAAATGGTCTAATCGGTTAAATCGAGGCGAATCTTCGTAGAATGCTGGTTTGGAATTATGGTTGAATTGAATTATCAACTATCCTTTGAGTTATGGTAAAGGTAATGCCATGATGATGAGACATGTCTTGAAGGATAGCTTCAACCCTAATTTTAAAATCTAGGTTTTTAATATACCTAAATTTTGATTTTATCTAAATACTTATAATTTTAAGAAAAATTATTCTGGAGCTAAAACTTGGTTGTAAAAAAATATTTTTATCAAATCACATTATATTTCATAATAAATTTTCTCTTTCCTCTTTTTTCTTTATTTTTCTTTCTCCTTTCTTGCTTATTTTTTACCTTGAATTCTACAATAATTTCTAAAACACAATCAACTTTCAAAATCTAGATTTTACCTTTGAATCCGTATAAGTCATTCTCCCAAAATTTATTCTCCAAAATATGGGTTCTACCTCAAATTTTATAAAAATTATTCTTAAACAGATTTCTGAACGATCTCTTGATCAGAGTCCAAGTTTCTCCTTCCATCTGTTGGTCTTTGCCAAGATGCTCCTTTTGATTGAGGACCCTCTGCACCTCTCTCAATCTAGAAAATATAAGAATTAATTGTTTTTTTAAGAAATGAAGGAAACTAATTAATTGATATATTTATGATTTTTCACTACTAATTTAGTTGATTTATAAAATGATATATAATTTAATGATATACATATATATATATTTAAGAATATATATTATATTTAAGTGATTTACTTAATTTTCTTAATTTTCCAAAACAGTTAATCGGCTCTTATAAAGATGAGAGGTGATACATTACTTAAAAATATTTATTTATACGTATTATTGGATTATATATCAGTTTTTAATATATTCAAATTAATTTAAAAATTATAAATAAAGTAGATTGACTCTTAATCAAATACGGGTGGAACTATTATATATATATATATATAAATACATATTGATTTTGAAATTGTTTACGCAAGTTGAAGTCAAAGCTGTCTTGCTTTGAGGCAATTCCTTAACATATGCAGCGAGTTGTCGAGAGATATTCGCTTTTAAATGTCAAACTGCCTTCCGTGTCTTGATTTTTCAAAGCCAAAAATAACGAAAAGATCCAAACCCTTTTTTTTATTGTTTGCATTTTAACTGTTTCTCTTTATTTTTCTAATAATAATAACACTATAAAACGTATTTAATTTAGCTTTCACTCTCGCCTACGCTGACTTTTTGGTTGTTTTTTTTCTATCCAAGTTTCGTGATCTTGTCCTAACAATAATGACTATGATTGGGACAACGAAATACGTAAGTTACGATAAAATTCATCTCACATATTTATCTCATAAGTTTTAAATTATGTTGAAAAAATAATTTCGACTGTTAATTTAAACAGGCATAATGTACCTAAAAAATGCTATATGATTTTTTTATTTCTTAGATTTCACTGAGTAGTTATAAAAAGTTACCGTTAATCAATATCAAATATAAAATCACCGTTAAATCATGCTGTTTATAAATTATGTAAGAGTTATATTATGTTCACAAAATTATCTAACTTGTACATATCTTAATTGAAATAACAGATTTAAATTTTTTTTTATTTTCATGCTACTTGTAGACAACACTCCTAATCTCATAAAAAAAATATTTTTGTCAAAAAGTTATATTTTATACACAAAAATATTAGATGGGATTTATAAAAAAACAATTAGTATGAATGAAATGGTGAATACATTTGAAATAAAAGAGAGAGAAATTTAACAATTATTATGATTGTTAAAGTAGTAATACTTTTATAAATAGGAACATAATATAAATATGATTATTATATGCACCGTCAACCACTAAGCACCAACCAAATGGGTTAAATTAGTCAGCATTCAGCAACCCAACCAGCGTTAAAATTTGATAACGAGAGCAACGTTTGCCAAACTCGGTGTAACTGTTGTTCTTTCTAGAAAAGGATGTAATTTTAAAATTACTTTCTTCAAGTTATAAAAACTTCTAATTTTAATTTATTTAATTGCACAATAGGTTCATACTCTATAAATTGTCATGTATTCTTTCACCATAACTCATGATCATCCAGCGGAGTAAAAAAAGGATTTTGGTCATATAAATATAAAATCTTAAATTTAAGTCTACAAATTTTAAAAATGACCTTTGAAGAACAACTCCCATTTATTTAGGTTTGACAATGTTTGAGATAATAACATAAACGAATAGAATCTTTTACTAGAAATAACAAATTATGAACTTTATGATGTTATTGTAACAAACCAAATTATTATTTATTTATAGTTAGGGTATTATAGCCATATGATACTAAGCAACCCATTCATGAACCATATTCATACGTGGGAGGTACGAAGATGCATGAGTTATGATAAAAAAATAATTAAAACTTATAACTTTGTATATATAAATAATAATCCAAAAATTTACAAATGACAGCCTGTTAGTGCTTAAAAAGTTTAGTGTTTAAAAATCATTACCAAGTGAATTATGTATCCTACTTTAGCTTAGCTGCTTAAGCAGTTAATCAATTAACATCTTTCCTCTTTTATCAGAGGGTTTATTTTTGGGATGGGACAAATTGAAGGATAAGCTTGAAGTATGTGCGAGCGTGGAATGGAATAAAGGTACTTTCCGAGTCTCCTTCCCCACTTGCTCTCTCCTGAACGAATTGAAAAACCTGAGTAGTGACAGCTTGGTCAACGCCCACAGCGTTTTGTCCTTCTCGATGGTCTAAAATTATGATCTTTCCTCGCAATTCCGTTTCTCTCCCTCGTTCACACATTCACTCTTGCCCATTCAACTCGCCCCAGGAACCTTTGCGCATTCAATACTTATATTTTTGTGCGATGAGGTCTCCGAGCTTGACAGCTAACCCCACATGTGGAAAAGCCTCCCCTCTTTCACACTTGTCCATCTGTTTTCCCCCTCTTAGCACTGCCTGTTTCGCATTGGAAACAAAGGGTTTTCGATTCTTTCTCCGCTTAAGCTGGTGGCTTCACTGAAATTAGCGACAGCCGATTCTGGGCTCTGAGCTTTGAGGTTTTGTAGTTATGGGTTGTTGCTTTAGTGCGAGGATCAAAGCCGAAAGCCCTCCGTTAAAGGGTAACATTGCTGTCCTTCGCTGCTTCCTCAACTAATTGTTGATTTATCAGCTTGTTTGGTGCTTTCTGTGCTTGATTTGGCATGGGTAGTTAAATTAAGGTTTTGATTCATTTAACTTGGTCATAAACTAAAAATGCTCCAGCTAGTTTATTTGCGTCTGTAAGTTATGTTTTTTCTTTTAATTTTCTGGCCGCTTGAGAGAGAGGAAGAAGATAAAGGGTATGTTCCCCCGTCTTGTAGTTACGAAATTATTCCTTCAATCATGGGATGCATGGGGAAGTGTTCAACTAATTTCTCTCGTTTCCGTTTAGCTTTATCTTTCTATGTTTAGAGTTCCGTTACCTTCAGGCTCCTTTGATAATCAAACAATGCATCATAGAATTGCTAGCTAAATTTTTGCGCTCTCTCTACACATGTATAGGATGTTCCCATGCAATCAGAAGATTAATTTTGTAATTTGGAGTTCTTATAAATGTCCTGAAAAGTGGGTCTCTTAATTTGAACGTGCAGCTAGGAACTCAAGCCATGACAGCAAAGAAGATGATGGTTTGATGGGTGGAAGCAGCAAGTTCTCCACTTCATCGGTTCCTCCAACGCCAGCTCCTCGAACAGAGGGTGAGATCTTGCAGTCCTCCGATTTGAAAAATTTCACATATAATGAGCTGAGAACAGCTACAAGGAACTTTCGCCCAGACAGTATGGTGGGCGAAGGCGGTTTTGGTGGCGTATTTAAGGGTTGGCTTGATGAGCAGACACTAGCACCTGCTAAACCGGGCACTGGGATAGTTATTGCTGTGAAGAAGCTCAACACAGAAGGCTTCCAGGGACACAATGAATGGTTGGTGAGTGTCACTTAGTGGTCAGCAGGGCTTATTTACAATATGAAATTTGCTTGAAGCATAGATAATGTTGTAGGTGCTTTTTATTATTCGATGTTGTCACTAACTAGTATTGTGCTTTAGACAGAGATCAATTTTCTGGGACAGCTGCATCATCCTAACCTTGTGAAACTGATTGGCTACTGCTTAGAGGATGAGCACCGGCTTCTGGTATATGAGTTTTTGACCAAAGGCAGCTTGGATAATCATTTATTTCGAAGTGAGTTATTAATTTTCCTTTGGTTACTGCCATTTGAGGTTCATGAGTGGGGGTGACAATATTTCATACCTTAGAGACTCAGACGTTCGACTATGTTTTGTTTCTTCTTGATAGGGACATCTCATATTCAACCACTTTCTTGGAGCAACCGCATGAAAATTGCCCTTGATTCTGCCAAGGGTCTTGCATTTCTTCACAGTGACGGAGTAAAAGTGATATATCGAGACCTAAAAGCTTCTAATATCTTGCTTGATTCAGTATGTAAATCCCACTGATCTTACTAGTTTAGAAGTTGTTAGCTGGAGTAGCTATTGTTACATCCCAATTTATTGTCATCAGAACTTCAACGCAAAGCTATCTGACTTTGGATTGGCAAAGGATGGACCATCCGATGATAGGAGCCATGTCTCTACAAGGGTCATGGGTACATATGGCTATGCTGCTCCTGAGTATATGGCCACAGGTATTTTTCCTACCGCAGAACACATACTTCCTACTTCCAGTATTTGAGCTGTTTCTTTTCTCCTTTGGAAATTAAACTGATGATTAAACATATATTTCGCTGGACACCGAAAAGGTTTATGTATCTTTTAATAACATCCCCGATCAGTTATGATGCTAACTCTTTGTTGGAGGCCTTTAACCCTGAAGATTTAGAGTGTGGTTCTTGTGTTGGTCATCAAGGGAACTTGTAGAAGCTAGGTTAGACTGTAGATTTTAGTATTCATGTGAGAGTTCCTTGCCCCCTGATTACTGCAAACATTTTTCTTCAACTAGCTGCATAGTTAGGTAATCTACTTTTCACAGGCTCTACAATACAAATCGGATCAAGAAAGTGAACCATCTAATCTTAAAACACTTTAATTCTCATCAATCTCTTTGCTGAAAGAAGTTCTTGAGCATCCCTGAAGTGTGATATACCATAACTATGCAATGTCATTTTCACGAATGCATTTTGTAGGTTGTGATCTGTTTCAACTAGTTATATTTTGTGGTTGCATTTGTTCTGCGTTGAATTGCTAGGTTATGAGAACCAGTTTTCTAAGTTCTATGCCGCCGCTTCCTAGTTCAGTTCACTTGATTGAGAGCTTCTTTAGTCATAGGCTTTCACTTAATAATTCAAACTTGAGTTGAAATAGCTTCTACCTACACTTTCACTGCTAATCCTCCTCCATTGTCTTTTCTCTGAAGGTCACCTGACCAAGAGGAGTGATGTATACACTTTCGGGGTTGTTCTGCTTGAAATCATGTCAGGCAAACGCGCATTGGACAGAAACAGACCGGGCAGGGAACAGAATTTAGTTGAATGGGCCAAGCCGTACCTTTCAAGCAAGCGCCGTATTTTCCAAGTTATGGATGCTCGTATTGAAGGCCAGTACCTGGTACGTGAGGCCATGAAAGTGGCAAAAATCGCGATCCAATGCCTGTCTGTAGAACCCCGGTTCAGACCGACCATGGCTGATGTGGTAAGAGCATTGGAACAGCTTCAGGATTTCAGCGATACAGGTAGCTCAAGCAGCAGCAGCACTAGCTTTCCTAAACAGCACAAGAGAAGTACGGATGAATCTTTAAATGGGATTGGCACTTCTGAGCCCAGATCATCTGTTTCTCATTAGGTTAGTTGATTGGATTGAACTACTTCTTCGCTCCTTTTTATCGGCTTCAAGAAATAGAGTTGGCACATTGTATATGTTTGAACTCGAGCGTGTCCTTTTTTTTTTTTTTTTTGAAGCTAGGTGATTGCTGTACAGCTTTTTTGATTCTATATATTATTATGTTATAAATTCTTGTCTTTTTCCAGGGACTGCTGTTGAGCTTTTTGATTCATACACTAATAATTAAATGTTTTAAAAAATACAAACCCTTTTTAATTCATTAATAATTAATGCGATTAGCAGAAATTTATAAGGTTTTATATTAAGCATCAGACTCAAACCTGTATTTAAGACCACAGGAGTATTATATTTTGAAATCATTAAGAAATTGCATCTTCTGCAAAATGTGCCCCCAAAGCGAAAATCCTACTTGCAATTCTCTCTCGAGTTAAATCTGACTCCTATCAAGAAGAAGACTCATGGCCATCATCAATGGCAAAGACTAGAGCTGGTAATACGGGTTGGGCCTGAGGGCCCAACCTGCCAGCCTGGCCCGCGGGTTGGCGGGCCAGCCCGCCTTTATTTTATTTTTTTTAATTTTTTAATTATTATATCTTATATATTTTTACTTTTTCTATCTTAATAATTTTTACAAGGGTAAAAAGTAATATTAAATTCTATTTTTATGATAAATAATACCTAATATATTAAAAAATAGTATTAAATATCTTATTTTTTATATCAACTTCCTATAATATTGTATTTAAAATTATAACAAAATATTAATATTGATATTTTTTGAAAAATTGTAAAAAAATTATTATTAAAAATTTATTGATGGAAAAAGAATCATATGACTATATAATCTTATGATAAAAATTTAAAAAAAAAAGAAAAAACTATAAAATTTTAATTTTTTTTAAAATAAATTTCTCCCGCCAACCCGCCAGAAACAGTGCGGGCTGCATTTCTGCGGCCCGCCACCAGAGATGTAGTTGGCGGGCTGGCCCGCACCAGCCCGCCAACCTGTGCTGGTGAGCCTGCAACCTGCGGGTTGGCCCGTTTTACCAACTCTAGTAGAGACGAATCAAAACAACCTGTTTGATTCATAGATTTTAAGATTTTAGAGGAATGTAATGGAATGAAACATGTGCAAATGTAATAGAATAAAATAGAATGACCGTTTGCAAAATATTTATTTGGTATGTCATTAAAGAATTATTAAAGAAAATTCATATTTTTCTATGGAAAATAAAAAAAATGTGAAGTAAACTTTTTAACTCAATTTAAAACTAAAATGGAACATTATAAATGCCTAAATATTGATTTATGAAAAGTTCTAGCTCTAACTTGTGAATTCATTTAGTAATCCGGATTATATAGTTAAAAATATACTATTATGATTATCTGATTTATTGTAATCCTTTATAGTTAGGGATTACATTTTATTACAATAATATATCCACCAAACACAAGAAATGCTGCAATGCATGATAATTACATATATGGAATCAAATGGGCTATAATATTCCATCAATAAAGGCTTGGGTTATAGAAAAGGATATGCTTTAATGTTCTTTTGAATTATTAGTAGTTAATTTTTTAAAATGACTTACAATTACAAGTATGTAAAATGAGTTTTATCTCTACATATATAAATGTGGCTTTATGATGTAAATCCATACATAATGAGTGTTTGGATTAGTTTATTTTAAAAGTTTTACATAATTTCACATATATATATATATGAGGAGTTTTATCTCAATTTATTTAAACATGAAAATGTCTTTTTTTAAGTGTTTATATGGGGGGTTTTTAAATAATTATACATAGCCTATAATGTTGCAATGTTGGAATTCCATGTTTACCGGTGTTCATTAAACTTCTAAGTTGAAATAAAAATACTATCGCACGTTTACCCATGTAAAATCGCTTTTCAAATATAGTGTATGTTTGGAAACCCATTTCAACTTTCAAACGCTCGGCGCACAGTGAAATAAGCGCAATATGCTTACTGTTCAACTTTTCAGGCTGTTTGGAAATGCTTGTGTCGAGAAGCTACTTGTGTCCAGAAGCTACAAATCCAAGCTTCTCATCAAACGTGCTGACAAGCTTATCCATCAGCGCTCAGATTTCGCACAGAGTTAATTCACAAGCAATGCCATTGTTACAAAACAGCCTCGCATTGCAGTGACTGAGACGAAGCAAAAGCAAAATGGCCAATTCATAAGCCATGTTCAAAATGAAGAAGCAGAGCATGTAGAGAGACCTCCGTCGATTCCAAAATCCAGTTCAAACCGTTAGATTTGCTTCCTTTTTTTGTTGGGGGATCCTCCCTTGCTCAAACACAAGAAAAAGAATGAACAAGAAAAAAAGAACTCAAAGATCAGAGTCGTGCATAAAAGAAAAAAGAAAAGGCAAAACAGAGAGATGTACAGAGCAAGTGGGAATTTAAAATTCAGAATTCTATTAGAAGTGGCAGCCATAGAAAAGGTATAAAAGGCAAAGGTAAAGGACTAAGACAATGGCCTCGAACAAAGAAACAATCTTGAAAACAAGATCAACCTAATGCTTCCCTTCTATATATGTCTCTGGTCTAATCAGCCTCTCTCTCTAGATCGTTGAACGGTCATGTTGTGTGTGTGTTGAGTTGAAGAAGATGAAGGAATGACTTGAGACGAAGAAGGTGTGGTGTCGTTTTATATTGAAGGATCAATAAAGGTATATATTCGAGGTTGAGCTAATTTTCTTAGCGAATACAGTGCTTCATAAGAATGTCGTGTATCTAGTGCGACAAATGTTCTTGATGAACTGGGAGAATAATATTTAATTTTAATTTTAAGTTTAATTTAATTTTTATGGCTGATATTTTAATTTTAATTTTTGAAAAAAAGTTATTTATCTCACCGTGTTTTCAAACAAATTTACTTTTGTAAATAAGTTACTTCTTCTACCGCTTTCATAAATATAAATCATTTTTACAATCTGATATATTTTCAATCCCATTTCTCCATAGATCCTTATGCAAATAAGTGACTTTCTCATGCCAACGGCCCGTACAACATATGCTCAGAGAGAGAACAATATTCGCGCGCTGCATGCAAAGCCTTGCGAACCCTTTTGATAGCATATTCTTAGTATCATGTAAAATGGCAACCGATTAAATTGGTTATATTTCAAATCAATTCCTTCCCAAGAATGGCCATATGAATCTCCCAACTGTGCTCTCCATCAATTCAAGCAGATGAAATTGATGCAAAATGGAGAATTTGGTGGAAGAAACCACCGATTGTGATGGACAGAGCAGAGGATGTGAGCAGGTATCGGTGTCAACAAAGGTGGCTTTCTTGCCGGCGCGTGAAAAGAACAGCAGATTCCGGTGACGATTGTGGCGTCGGAACTCCGGTCGTCATCGGTTGGTCAAGGGTGACAACTAGGTCAACGCCCACTGCTTTTTCTCCTTCCCGGTGGTCTAAAATCATGATCTTTCCTCGCAATTCCGTTCCACGCCTTCACTTTACCTATTCAACTCGTACCTATTAGTTTTGGGCATTTAAATATTCAATACATATATTTGAGCATGAAGTCTCCGCGGTTGACTGCTGACTCACCTGTGAAAATGCCTTCGTTTCATAATATCTGGTTCTCTTGAAAATAACAAAGGGGTTCCGAGCCTTTCTCCTCTGAAGCTGCTGGGTTCACTGAAATTAGCGAGAAGCAATTCTGGGCTCTGAGTGTCGCCGTGATGGGTTGCTGCTTTAGTGGGAGGATCAAATCTGAAAACCCATCACGCAAGGGTAACATTGCTGTTCTTCCCTGCTTCCTCAACTAATTTTCGCTTTGGTGCTTTCTGAGATTGATTTGGCTTTGGTAGTTAAAATTGGCTTTTGATTCATATATCTTACCCATATACCACAAAGGCTCCAGCTAGTTCATTTGCTCTGTAAATAATGGATTTTTTTAAAAGAAATTTGGTGGCTTGCAAGTGAGGAAGAAGATAAAGGGTCTTTCTCTTTATACAAAGAAACTTTGCTGAAATGTTGTGAAAACTTCTTTCATTCTCCTTACACCGCGGTCTATTTATAGGGTGTTCCAGTGCAATCAGAAGCTTAGTTTATAAGTAGAGTTCTTATTTTGAAAAGTGCACCTCTTAATCTGAACGTGCAGCTGCGAATTTAACCCATGATAACAAAGAAGAGGATGGTTCCATTGGTGGAAGCAAAAAGATCTCACAATTGAAGATTTTCACATACAATGAGCTAAAAACAGCTACAAGGAACTTTCGTACAACGGTCAGTATAGGGAGCTTAGGTGTGTTTGGTGGCGTATTTAAGGGGTGGCTTAATGAGCAGACGCTTGCACCTGCTAAACCTGGCACTGGGATAGTCGTTGCTGTCAAGAACCTTAACGGAGAAGCCCTTCATGGACAAAATGAATGGTTGGTGAGTGTCTCTTAGTGGTTAGCAGGACTTATTTACAAGAAGAAAGAAATTTGCTCCAAGCATACTTAATATTTCAGATGCTTTTTGTTATTTGATGTTGTCACTAATTAGTCTTGTGCTTCAGACAGAGATCGATTTTCTGGGACGGCTGCATCATCCTAACCTTGTGAAATTGATTGGCTACTGCTTTGAGGATGAGCACCGGTTTTTGGTATCTGAGTTTTTGACCAAAGGAAGCTTGGAGAATCATTTATTAGGAAGTGGGTTGTTTATTTTCAAGTTTATAAATGGGGTGACAATATTTAGCACCTTTGAGACTCAGACTTTCAACTGTTTTGTTTTTTGCATTAGGGACATCTCATGCTGAGCCACTCTCTTGGAGCAACCGCAAGAAAATTGCCCTTGGTGCTGCCAGGGCTCTTGCTTTTCTTCATAGGGACGAAGTGAATGTGATATATCGAGATCTAAATGCTTCTGGAATCTTGCTTGATTCAGTATGTAAATCCCATTGATCTTACAAGATTAGAAGTCGTTAACTAGACTAGTTATTCTAAAATCCTATTTTATTGTCATCAGAACTTCAATGCAAAGCTATCTAATATTGGTTTGGCAAGGCCCGGGCCATCGAGTGATGAGAGCCATGTCTCTACAAGGGTCATGGGAACCTCTGGCTTTGGTGCTCCTGAGTATATAACCACAGGTATCTTTTAGATTGATGAGCAGTTCTTAAATTATGATAACTTTTGACTGTCATATCCTATTTTTTTTTTCAGTTTCATTATCACATGCATTTTGTAAGTTTGTCTGGTCTGTAACAAGCAGCCATATTTTGAGTTTGCATCAGTTGTGTTGAATTTTTACGTTTTGAGAACTAATTCCAAGATGCTGCTTCCTAGTTATTTTCACTTTCATTGAGAGCTCTTTTACTCAGTAGTTCAGTACTGCATCATATGATTCTAGAGCTGAACCACATTTCCACTGCTAATCCTTCTTCCATTGTCTTTCTCTGAAGGTCACCTGACCATGAAGTGTGATGTATACATGTTTGGGGCTGTTCTGCTTGAAATTATGTCAGGAAAACGTCCATTGGACGCAAACAGGCCAGCCGGGGAACATAATTTATTTGAATGGGCCAAGCCATACCTTTCGAGCAAGCGCCGGATTAACAGAGTTATGGATGCTCGCATCGAAGGCCAGTACCAAGTGAATGAATCCCTGGAAGTGGCAAAAATTGTGATTCAATGCCTCTCGGCAGAACCCTTGTTAAGACCGACCATGGCCAACGTGGTAAGTGCATTGGAACAGCTTCAATGTTCCTGTGATACAGGTAGCTAAAGCCAGTGTTCCTACAGTGTTAAAAAATACGGCAAACATGTGAAGAAAGTTTTATGAACCAAAAGTGTTTATTCTAATTCTACAAGTGCTTTCAAACCCTACATGCCCTTGGTATGGTCCATTTTACTAGATCGGAGAAGGTATAAGGTGTGAAATCACCAGCAACAGAACATCCATAATTAAATGTGTTGCTATATTAAATTTGGGTGGCAACGCTCTTTGATCCTAAGTGCTCCTCTGGCCCCGTATACAAGGTTGAGAAAGGAAGAGAAATTTTTTTTTAAAACTATTTACAAGTTATATCACTAAATTTTTTCATATTAGTATACAATTTTAGAGTGTATTAAATAGAGATAAAATTGAAAAATTAAATCTTAAAGTAGAGTTAATTGGGTTTAAAGTTTTTTTAATTCCTGTTAAATATGTTGAAAATAACGTATAAATAGAATTAAAAGAGTATATCACATTTTTGTCTAATTCATAGAGAATAAGAAAATATATTAGGTTTTTTGAACTCAGAGCAGTAGTAGCCAAGAGTAGTAGTGTTCCTAAATAGTATTAGAAGAAGGGAAATTTAGTTTCAGGTCCCAAATAAGGAATTTATTTAAGGAATTGTTTTATTGATCAAAATATTTATCAAGAGGTCCCATTGACAACATGAGGTCCTATGTATTGATAACACCATGTGTTGACAACACATCATATTGTTAATGGAACCTTTCGATAAATATTTTAATCGTTGGGACGTGAGACTAAATTTTCCGAAGAAGAAGTAGCCAACAGTAATCTTCTAATTATTAGGTCAATTTGATTAGATTGAACTCGCGTCGTTCCTTTTATTAAAGACAGGTGATTGCTATTTAGCTTTCTGCATATTTGTTGTATGGTAAGTAGATACACGTCGTCCTGATTCTTAACATACTACTCATTTTGATGAAAAAAATTAAACAATAAAATGATTCTTTGATAAATCAAAGGAGTATCATCTTCATGGTGGGGGATTTAAAATGTGATAGTGGAAGAAAACGAATTTGATTGATAATTAAATAATAAGTTATAACATTGATATACATATATAGCATACAAATTAAATTATTGCTCTTATGGTCCACTTTTAATTCCCCTTTATAACTCAACATTGTTAAATTTTTTTTACTTAAATGTACAGTACTACAATTTATTTATTATCGTATAATCGTTGTACTCTTAATAGAGTGTATATTAAATATGAGGTAAAGTTGAAAATTTATTAAATTTTAAGATAAAGTTAATGATATTTAAAATGGGTTAAATTATACTTTTAGTCCTTTATGATTGCGTCAGATTTCATTTTAATCCTTAAAATTTAAAAAATGCACTTTCAGTCCCTCAAACTTAACGTCGTTAGTCTCTCTTAACGGAAATTGCTGACTAATTAAACTTAAAGCATTTATTTTAAATCTTTTTTATTTTACACAATTTAAAATATCAAATTTATTATATTATTAAATTAAAATGTGAGTATGCTTTGTCAACGTTTTATTGCACAGTTATCAATTAAATTTAATGAGTCAGCAATTTCCGTTAAGAGAGACTAAATGCATTAAATTTGAAGGACTGAAAGTGCATTTTTTAAACTTGAAAGGCTAAAATGATACCTGACGCAAATATAAATGATTAAAAGTATACTTTACCCTTTAAAACGCTGAATGAAGGGAATTGGTGCTCCTTCTCACTCTAATGTGAAATTACTTTGTTTTAAAATGTTAAAGATACTCCTCAATTAGTCTCTATGATTAGTGAGTTTTCAAATCAAATATTCAATTCTTGCGAGGTTTGAAACGTTCTAAAAAGCTGAGCTTTTTAAAAAGAAAAAATCGTTCCAGAATTAGCGGTAAAACAAATTTTAAATACATATTCTTGTTTTTGATTTAATAGTTTTATGTATAAAGTTAAAACTAAACTAATCAATTTTGAATGTTGACCTCAAAAAAGACTAATGGATTTCAAAAACATATATATTAATTCAAGGAATCATTTAGTTTTTGAAAATTTGAAAATCAAAAGAATATATATTAAAGGATAATTTGAAATGATAATAGTGAAAACGTGTGTCACAACCAAAGGGTTTGTACCCCGAATGACATCGCAATTCGTCTGTAAGTGAAAGATTACTGATTTGATCTCGCTTATAATTTTAAATCATCGTGTATGTCAATTTAATTAAAAAAATATATGTAAAAGAATATAGAAGGCAATACAAATTAAGATGGCTCATGAGTGACAAATCATACAAAAATCATTATAAAAGTTCAAAAATGACAATAAAATTATCCTCTTCACTTGTCATTGAAACTTTTTGTAATTGAATCCATTTATTATTGCCTCACAATAGCTATCTGATTAAAACAAATAAATAAAAAAAGATAATGAATAAGGAAGTATCTATATCATAAAAACATAAGGGGCTGTTTGAAAACGCGGTAGAGAAGTACTTTTACGCAAGTCGAGGTAAATATTTGGAGAAGATTATCTCATTTTACAGAAAAACACTGTTAAACGTGTGTTTAATTTTTTAAAACACATCAAACTTTAATCTAAATTTAGTTTTTTTTAAAAAAAATTGCGCATGTGACATGTATTTGACGAGCTTTTGTCTCATCTCATCCAATGTCTTCCTTCCTTTTACTGTCTTAAGGAAAAGATAACATCAAATCTGATCCCTTTAGTTCTGATTTGCACGCCAAAAAAAAGTTAAATATTTTCTCGTAATGTTCATACACACACAGAAATGAATTTCTATATATATATATATACATGAAACCGAAATTAAATTTAATATGATTCAATATTCGATCCACCATTTACAGGAAAAAAAAAATAAAATGTCACTGAAGTAAATCTTGAGAAACATTTAATTGATGACTTAAATGTCAAAAATATACATAAGATTTTAATGTTTTATAATATCCACTGATTTGACAGTTACCTATTGAGATCAAATGCAAAATATTTATTACCAAAAATTGTAATATAATGCAATACTCAGGTCGTTTTCTTATCAAGGAATCTTAATTTAATTTCACTGGATAAAATAATAGTATAAAATGCAATAAAATATGGGGTTGCTTTGAGAAATCAATTTTCTTAATCATAATTCTAATTGGGCACAATAAAAATAAATTCTAAATTACTGTTTTTATATTTTCTTTATAAAATTGGAATGAATAAAGGAAAGTAGGTTGAAGTATATGATATGGAGAGACTCTTGAAAATAACTATCCTCGTTCAATTAAAATAATGGAAATTTTAGAATCGTTAAGTCTAATGGAGAACTTCAAGCAATCGCATTGAGTCTAATACTTCTAATCGATCGCTACTTCTACTATCGCATTTATAGTTATTGCTTAAAAGTAATATGAAAATACCACTTGGTGTGTGGATTGAATTAAATTGAAGTGCTTGTATCCCGTACATGAACGAACTATCGCAACATTCAAATTGATTAAATTAAAATATATAAATCAATAATCACTGAAGTAAATATGAGTTTATTCAAACAATTGAGAAAATTTATAAATAAAAACTAGACTAGTAACAACAATCTAAAATAATTACAAAAATATTTAATCAAGACCAAAGGTAATTATAATCAATCCTAAAATTAGGAATTCAAAATAATTAACAAAGTAAAAAAATTTAAATAAAAATATCTTTCCTAATTAATTTCAGGAACTCAAATCATTATCCCATTTCCAAAAAGTATTAAGAATTAGCCACTCATCTTCTTCATCGAAGCAAATTTAACCATGAAAGATCAAATGGAAAACAACACGATGAAGGAAGAGATGAAGAGCAGTGGAGGATGAACGAATGAATGGGACGGATGGAGAAGATGATGAATCATTGATGGAAAGAGAAGGAGATGAATGAGGGACGTACGAAGATGGTAAAGATTGATGGAAACTGGAAAGAGATAATGATAATAAATTATTAATAGAAAGAGAAGGAGCTGAATGACGATTTCTTGATGGCTGCCTCTGCTGGGAACGTACACGTGTATATATATTGGGCTTGTTTGGAACAACGTTTTCAAAAGTCAAACATACATTCAACAATATTTTTCTGTAAAACGTGATAATCTACTCCATATATTTATCTCGACTTGCGTAAAAGTATTTCTCTACCGCGTTCCAAACCTTAAAAAAATTAGAGAGTTATCATCATGATTGTTTTAAAAAAAACAACTGTAATTTTGGATAAACCTTCACTGAATTGAAATTTTGTTTCCCGAAATTACTTGTAATATCCACTCTAAAAATTTTGTATCAAATACAATGTACACATGGCATTCCTTATCATCACATAATTAAATACACTAAATAATTGTCGGATAATTAGAAGTATGAAAATATTAATAATCTCTAAGATTTATACGCTAGGTTCGTTGAAAGAAATAATTTTATAAGTTAATAAAAAAATATGCAGTTATTATTGTCACCAGCACAGAATTAGATTAACACATTCATTGTAAAGAATAATACACAAAGCGGAAATAATTAAGAGACGACACGTATGCTTATACTCTATCTCTTATTAGGATAAATGGAAAGAAAGAAATAGGATAAGGTCTCTATCATTAGCCATAATAACTCTATCAGTTGGTCCAAAAAAGAAAATAAAAACAAGTATATTTTTAATCCTAATTAATCGGCTTTGGCTATAAATAGCCGTGAGCACAAATGAAGTAAACACAATCCTAAGTGTGAAGTAAAATTGCATAACGTAAAGATGTCATCTTTTAGAGCTTGTGTTATTCTGTTCCTACTCTTTGCTTTTGCTTCTCAATGCAATGCCAAGCATCACCCAACGCTGGTTGTAAATTTTGAATCTGCAGTATAGAAAATTTCTGAACACTTTTTTGGAGTATTTTTCGAGGTGAACAGATACATATATATGCTTTGCATTATTTGACGTCACGCATATATTTATGTAAGATGTTTTGTATAAACATGCAATATTGTATAAATATAACTAACGAAGTTATTGTTCTGTAGGAGATTAATCATGCTGGTTCAGGAGGATTATGGTCAGAACTCGTAAGCAATAGAGGTGATTATATTTTATTAGTCTGTATCTGAAAGATTCAACTTTTTTTCTTCTTCCTTTTGCAATGCGATGTTTGAATTAATGGCTAAATGCAAGTTTATGATTGTTAAGGTTTTGAAGCTGGAGGCACAAGCGTTCCTTCGAACATCTCTCCTTGGTCAATTGTTGGAAATGAATCAACTATTCGTGTGGAAACAGAACTTGCGTCTCCCTTTTCTCGCAATAAGGTTGCTGTGAGACTCAATATCCTTTGCAAGTCTCCTAAGGATTGCCCACAAGGTGTTGGCCTCTCAAATCCTGGCTTCTGGGGCATGGTATAATTAGATCTTGTAACTCATGATTATATATCATTATGTTCCTTGGGGTACTTTACCTATCTTATTAGACTAACTCTTCATTTTATTTACATGTAATACTCTTTTATTAGTCAATTGAAGAGGGGAAGAAATACAAAGTGGTCTTCTATGTTAGAGCATTAGGACCGATTGATTTGAAAATCTCATTTAAGGGAACACTTGGTCAAGAATTAGCTTCTACCAATATCAGGTTATTGATTACCCTTACACTCTTTGATAATTATTCTATGTATGTGTGTGTACACACACATATATGTTAGCTATTACTTAACTCATGAATTCACGTACAGGGCATCTGCAAATGCTGTTTCAAAGTGGAGAAGGATGGAAACTATTCTTGAAGCCATTGGATCGGATTTCAATTCTAGCTTGCAAATTACAACCACCAAAAAGGGAGTGATTTGGTTGGATCAAGTCTCGGCTATGCCTACTGACACTTATAATGTTTGTAATATTTGAAACAGTAATTTTTAATCATATGGAACAAATATTTGTTATTTTATTTATACTTCTCTTTATGTGATTACATTTAAATTTTCTTTTTTATTTTAGGGACATGGTTTTCGAAAGGACTTATTTCAAATGGTAGCAGATTTGAAGCCAAAATTTTTCCGATTTCCAGGTATAATGCTAATGTGAAACATCTTCTAAACATGTAGTTTTTGAGATGTTATAATTAAACTAATTATTGATTATATCTTACATTGCAATAGGTGGTATCTCAATTGAAGGAGAGAAACTAATAAATGCATTTAGGTGGAAAGAAACCGTTGGATCTTGGGAGAATAGACCTGGTCACTTTAATGATCCATGGAACTATTGGACAGATGATGGTTTGGGTTTGCTAGAGATGCTTCAAGTATGTTATTTTATAGTAATTAATTACATTATTATGTTCTTTTGTATATCAATAAATCAATAACAGATAAATAATCACAATTAGTTGAATTTAAAAAGCTTGCAGAAGATCTCAATGCATTGCCAGTATGGGTGTTTAATGCTGGGATCGCCCGTCATGAAGAAGTCAACCGAGATCGATCCTTTTCTGCAAGTATAAATTGAAAATCTTTACTTTCTCTTTATCTTTAATCGATTGATTTGAGCTAATATTTCGCGTTAATGATGTTATTTATAGGAAGCTCTTGATGGTATAGAATTTGCTAAAGGTCCTGTGACATCAAAGTGGGGCAAGATCAGAGCTTCTATGGGACATCCTAAACCATTTGATCTACGATATGTGGCTGTCGGGAATGAGGATTGTGGCATGCATAATTATCAAGGGAACTATCTTAAATTCTATAAAGCCATCAAGCATCGCTATCCAGACATGAGAATAATATCAAATTGTGATGCTACTGTGAAACCATTGGATCACCCAGCAGATTTGTTTGA
>JANTPZ010146380.1:0-19776 GCA_025593235.1 Vachellia pachyceras
TTTCTTTTTCCTCTTTCATACTTTTTCTTTCTTCTCTTTTCTTTTTCATACTTTTCATTATTTCTCTTTCCTCTTTTTTCTACCCACCTTTTACCTCGAAATCCGTAAAAGCTAATAACTTCACAAACATAAATTACTTTTCAAAATTTAGGTTTTGTTTCGGAAGCTGTAAAAGCTATTCTCCAAAATTTAGGTTTTCTCGGAATCTGTAAAAGTTATTTTCAAAATAGCTTCCAAATAAGCCCTAAGAATATTAGTTAAATTAGTTGACATGTCATTTTTTCCTAAAACATTCCAGTCATTTTATCTTTAATTTGCTCCTTCCCTTACTTCGTCATTGTTTAAGCATCAATATAGGTAATTTAAAAAATGGCTAAAGTATACATTTAATCATTATATTTGTGTCAGGTTTTATTTTAGTCCTTTAAGTTTAAAAAGTGCACTTTCAATCCCTCAAACTTAACACCGATAGTCTTTCTTAATGGAAATTGCTGACTCACCAAATGACTATGCAATAAAGCGTTGACAAAGCATACTCACATTTTAATTTTAATTTAATAATATAATAAATTTGGTATTTTAAATTGTGTAAAATAAAAAAAAGGAAATTTAGTCTCAGGTCCCAAATAAGTAACTTATTTACGAAAAGGTCCCATGGATGAAAATATTTATTTTGAGGTCCCAAGGCATGACCCATGTTGTTAACGTCAGCGCATGGTGTTGTCATTATCGGCACATGGTGTTGTTAACACCAGCGCATGCTGTTGTTTATATAAGGACCTCATGTTGTCAATGTGACCTTTTCGTAAATATTTTCATTCATGGGACGTTTTCATAAATAAGTTGTTTATTTGGGACCTCAAAATAAATTTCCCATATAAAACATTTGAAATAACAGCGTTAAGTTTGATGGGTCATCAATTTCTATTAAATGAGATTGACGGCGATAAGGTTGAGGAACTGAAATTTCACTTTTTAAACTTAAAAGATTAAAATGAAACCTGACGTAAACATAAAGAACTAAATGTATGCTTTAACTTTAATAAATTGATAAAAAATTAAAAATATGTATTACATTTAAGACTGGAACCGATTTCAGTGCTTGTCTTTGCGCTGAGCGTCCCCTCCTCAGCGATTATAATTAATATATTTAAAATATATTTATATAATATATTTAATATTTTAAATTTATTCTATTTTATTTATTTTTTATTTATGAATTATTGAATTTTTAAATATTTTTTAATTAAAAAATGGAGCATGTTGAAAGGAATAAGTCAATGGATGAGTAGACAAAAAACGAAAGGGAAATGTTTGCAGGAATGCATGGAATGAAAAGGAAGTAGCGGCTGAGATGTGACATGAAATGAACGGTGGAAATGAAGACAACGATTAGTGAACCTTTTTTAATTATTAAAAAAATATTTAAAAATTCAATAATTCATAAATAAAAAAATGAATAAAATAGAATAAATTTAAAATATTAAATATATTATATAAATATCCATTTTTTCAAATAATGTCTAGTGTTACAGGGTTTGAAAAAATGGAGCATGTTAAAAGGAACAAATCAATGGATGAGCAGACAAAAAGCGAAAGGGAAAGGTTTGCAGGAATGACTAGAATGAAAAGGAAGTAACGGCTAAGATAACGACATGAAATAAACGGTGAAAATGAAGACATCGATTAATGAACATTTTTTAGTTATTATTAAAATATTTAAAAATTCAATAATTCATAAATAAAAAATAAATAAAATAGAATAAATTTAAAATATTAAATATATTATATAAACATATTTTAAATATATTAATTATTATAATTGTATTAATTATTAATAATATATTAAAATATTAAATATATAAATATATTATATAAATATATTTTAAATATATTAATTATTATAATTATATTATTATTCACGCTGAGGAGGGGACGCTCAGCACAGAGACAAACACTGAAAGCGGTTCCTTTAAGACTAAAATCAACTCCCCCAATCAACAACTACATTAAGGACATGCTGAAAAGTGTGTTGGAAAAATTGCCAAAAAAAATCTCATTAAAAATGTATTATTCAAAGGTATCTATCTAAGTACACAAGTGTGTTTAAGCGGTGCAACTCCTGTTCAGCACAACGTGTATTTCATTTTGCACATGATTAAATATAAGTTGCACAAACCTAAAAGACAGAGCTACACTCACTCAAAGGCACGTATCCTCAGGTCAAAAAAAAAAAGGCACGTATTCTTACCTACTTTTGGACAATAAATTTTACAATGGCAAATTTTTCAACAATTTTCCTTTAAATTTTTGTGTATGTTAATGAGAAACCATCATCTTACGCATAAATGGCATATAATAAACTCTAAAAGCATAATAAAAATTGTACAAAGAAAATACAAAAAAAATTCTTTTCCATTGTTCTAACCAAACGAGGCCGAATCGGTTGCTTTGGAGAGATAAAAAGTTAACCCCACATCTAACTTGCAAGAGTGTTCAGTCTGAGTGATCTCGAAAGTGAATAATTCTTCTGATGAAAGGTTTTTCCCTGCGATAGGTGCAAGAAGATAAATATATTAATGTAAAGAGAAGACATAATCAAGAAAAAAGATCATATTCAATTAAATCTCTCAAAAGTTTAAAGAAATCAATCTAAAAGGAAGTAAGAATATACATCACATATGATGACACACAAAAGCAAGCCAGCCCCAATTGAGAAATGGACAGCAAAAGTTGGCCAGAAATTTTCTCGGTCTAGAAAGACTTTCTCTGAAATGATTGTGATTACGCCTGAAAGCAACAAAATAATCGATCCTGATGGCAAGCAGCCATGAAATGTCACGCCTTAAAATTTAGAGGTATCAACACGGATTATGAGACATCTCACACTCCGTAAGCCTATGAATTATAAGCATATGCTATTCATAAAAATGCCAAATAACACAACATAAATTTCTTTTCTTAAGCTTATACCATAAAAATATATTATGTGTTATCAACATATAATAAAAACACAGGGATATCACTTATAGACTACGTGGAGCATTTAACATTTATAAATAGTGCATACACATAAGTTGTTGCATACGCTAAACAGCAGCTACAAAGCCAACATCTTTTATAGCAACAATGAGGCTTTTCATTGCTCAACCAGAGACATCGGGTCAGCTAGGCTATCTGAGGCCAAAATAAATTTTCAGTGAATAACGTCCCATAAATAATTGTCTAAATTTAAAAAAAATCATCTAAATGATTCAACTACAATGCATATCGTAATAACAAGTCTCATTTTCTGTAGAGTATAATCAAATCGCATTTAAAACTGCATAGCAAATCATTTCTTAGAGATCCCAAATATGTGTGAAAGCCACTCGTTTGTCAAATTCGATTTAAAATAATGTTCAAATCTAAATTTTCGTAGGACTTCAACAGAACGGAATATCAGGCGTGGACACACAGTCCACGAGAGTAAATAACCAGGCGCGGCTCGAGGCTACGAAAACAGGCGTGAACACACAGTTCATGAGGGTAAGTATCTGACAGGCGCGGCTCGAGGCCACGAAACAGGCGCAGGGGTAACCCCACGAATAGCAGGCGTGAGTCAATGACCACGAATAACAAGTGAGCTCGTAATTAACCATGATGCACCAAGAACTAACAGTACTGCTGTTAGTAACCAGCGTTCTGTATTCGATCATTTCAAAACATTTTCAGGCATACAAGGGATCAATTTCAAACCATTTTCAATAGTAAAATTATTTGAAATGATTTATAATATGGATCCCAACATGAAAGTTTGCAAAATAATATATCAAAATCATCATTCAAGCATGCATAGGGTAAATATCAACACCGTTTTCAAGCATGCACAAAGCATGAAAATATCATTTCTTTTCGTCATCTCCATGCATGAGTTAAAATGTCAAAAGCATTTCTTTCAACTTCTACATTTAAGTATCAAATTCTAACAAAATTGAACCCGAATGAATAACATTAAAGCAGTTCCTCAAACATTTCTCTTTATAAGATAAATGAGAAAATCAAATAATTCCGATAAACCTTTACCAATGAAACCATACTCAAAATATGGTAATAAATAACAAATATCAAGATATGAAGATAGCAAAACACTATTTATAAAAAAAATTATAATAGGACGCTATACACTCACCTATTATTCTCTTAACGTATAACTCTTCTTTTGCCTTCAGCTTTCAATTGTCTTCTCTTTCCTTTCCTAACAATAACAGATAAACATAAATTAAAGCTAGCAATACATTTCTAACGCCCAGGAACTTTCAGCTTCCTTTATCAATCATTAAAAATTCATAACTTAATCTACAAAATTCCAAATGCAGTGGTTCAAGTGTCTATTTAAAACTCTCTATATCCTCTTCCGAAGAAAATTACCATTCAAAATTTATAATCAACCCGGATTTAAAAATCCGTGCTCCAAAGTTATTGCTTGATTCACTTTTCCAGATTTTTCAGATTTCCAACCCCAAACTTTGGTGGCTCATAACTAACAATCTACTTATCCAAATATTGCACTCTAGGATTCATTTTAAAGCTTGCCATGAGTATTATTTGCTTGCCAAATTTCATGGTCAAAAAAGATCCTTTGGATAGTTCAAAATCCACTCAAAGTCGGCTGCTTCATCAGAAAAACTGTTTTCACAGATATTCTGAACTAACTTGAAAAATTCCTAACTTGCATTCCACTCATCCGATAAATGTGCTCTATGACTTATTTTAAAACTTAACATGTATACTAAATGATCAAATTTCATGGGCAAAGGAGATTATTTGGCATGGAAATTTCCCCTTCATAACATCACCACTAAAGCTGGAAATTTTTTTCCAGTTTCAAATAAATACTAAAATCATATACCTCAACCACTGTATATCTAGGAGCAGGCATATAACATGATAATGGAATATTGAAGCTTCAAATCAGTGCGTTGGATTTTTAGAAAATCAACTTCCAATCCTATCACTATTAATACTCAATATTAACCTCATTCTTTATTCCTTTACTTTCATCTTCCTGGAACAACATATATATATATATATATATGTGTGTATTTTATCAAACCCAAACAATCAAATCGTTTCATCCAAAATTCCCAACCAGGCGAAGTCACTGTTCACGTGTACAGTAACGCGAACAGTGTGGTCAACAGTAACGCATGAGTTTCTTCAACAAATCCACAGGGAATTCGCATATAATGCTCCATATAATACAAGGAAGCTATAATCTTACTTATAACTTGATTTAATCAGTAAAAGTTATCATTTTCCCAGTACTTAGTTAACCCTTGAAACCTCAAAATGACAGCAATAAAAGAATCTGAAGGTAGAGGAGTGTTCAGGAGATTCACCTGAACCCGAACCGTCTTTGCACCGGCCAAAAACGCATTCCTCCGTTGAGAAAAGGCACCACCGACTGACGCTCGTTCTCTTCTCTCGCTTGGTTCGGTGCTCGTGTCTGGTGGATGAAAAAAAAATGAATGTGAACAGTGCAGAAAAGTGGCCAGCCAGATGTTAAAATGTTGGGAGGGTGAATGACCATTTTACCCTCCCACAAATTTCCCTTTTACACTTTGGTCCTACTCTTTTTTTTCTTTTTCTTTTTTTTTATATTTGATCCTCTTTTTTCCCCCCTGGTCATTACAGGAAAGAGAATGAGGAAGATCCCTGAGGACAACAGATTTAAAAAACCATAATTATAAGAATGCCATAAGCTCCAGTTTATATCAGATTGAGGTCTCAAAATCAAAGCCATACCTGGAAACAATGCTTTATGAAATTTGCAGAGTATATAATCCTCAAGACCATATCTTTGATCAAGTCAGGGAATGAAAAGTATTTCTTTCTTTTCCATAGGCGGTTTTAATTCAAAGAGGATCAAGTATATATAATGGCATTGCTAAAAGATCAAACATAAAGGGCGCTTGAAAAGCTATATATCTTATTGGCATGCCAGTATTTGTTGAAATAGGGTTAATCAGTACATAAGATTATATCTTGTCCATTGATCAAACCTAATATTTGATGCCCTTACGCCCCACCCCCCCCCCCAAAAAAGAAAAAAATAAAGAAAAAAACACCCCCAACTATTTTGCTATTATTGTTATTATTATTTGCATCAAGGCCTCACCTTCCTTCAACACAACACCTTCATATTCCATCCCACTTCGTTGTTTATGTCTAAATTTTCCACAAAACTTCATGATAATGTAGAAAGGATACTCATGGAATTTGCCACAATCAAGCCGACAGCCCCAGCTAACCTTCTGAGTACAACATTCAAAATAATATAGATCAAAGAGAACACGAGCAATGAATCATTTGAACGTTTAAGTTGGCTCTCCGATTTAACTGCATGTAAAAAGGCTTCAGATGTTCCTGAAACAAATTAGAAAAATACAATCTAAGTAAGAAAATATTCGATTCATCAGGGTGACATGACAGTCTCAAAGAAATAAGTGCATGCCGTGTTTTGGATCAGCTAAGACTTATGATTGCTTATAATATATTTTGCTAATGCGTCAATGGAAAACTTCTACAAGGCATTCAAGATAATCAACCTAGTGTCACAGTAAATGCTACTACCACCTGTCAACTCTTATATTTAGGACTGGAGGGAATATTTTAGTTAAAAAAAATGCTACTTTGGAACACAAACACCATTTGGATTTTAGTGCAAGGACTTAATGCATATCAAGATTATAGATGACATAAACTCATGGCATTTCCCACCAAAATTGTTCTCTCTCTCTCTCTATACCAGTTTTCCTCCGATGCTTTGTCAATGAGAGTCTCAGTAAACTAATTTTAACTCATTATTAATGACAGTCTCAGTAAACTAAATTTAATTCGTGTCCCAGTATATTGCCATAACGAAAAATAGTTTTTGAGAGAATGTCATTTAAGTCTCTTGTAAGAGAATTATCGACATTTTGGTCCCTTGAACACATCTGTAATATACTATAGTAACAATCTTATTATTTTCAAGCAGGGACCAAAGTGCCAATAATTCCCTTATAAGGGAGCCAAATGACATTCTCCTTTTTTTATTTTGGTACGTTACTGTGCTTAATCATCTGCTACAAATTATTTCATTCAACACTTATTCCATCTCTAGTTCAAACATGAAAAGTAAGCTATTTACATTTTTCTCGTATCTGTTATTCGTGCATCTAACTAAACCAACATCCATTGGACCCAATACTAAGAAGTCTATAAAGAGTAGAACCTACATATTAAGGCTTCAATGAATCTGAACAATGAAGAGGTGAATAATAATAAAGAAGTTCATTTATGAATACGAAAAATGAGCAACAACAAGGCAATGTAAATCACTAACCATTCATTGCCAAAAGAATGACAAACACAATAATACTGAAGGGCAGTTGATGCTTCTCCGTCACTCCATTTTTCACCATAAAGCAATCTAATAAGTGAGTAAGAATAACTTGGAACAAATACCAAAAAAAAAGAAGACCTGCAAAGCACAGAGCTAAATCTTGACACCAACAAAACTGGAATATGTAATTGAAGGCAAAAAACATGCGACCCAAATCGTTATTCCTTAGGAAAAATATGAAATAGAACTACTCATGCAACCCCGATAGCCACATCTAAGCACAATGCATATGGCGCTCATGACGTTCAATAGGAGAGGGTGAAAATTAGAACTCTGAAACTTGGATATACTTGTACAGTTTTGCATAGTTGTGACTAAAAAAGCTGGAAAGAAAGAATTAGTAACAAAAATTCAGAAAAATTATTTGAAAATTGAAGGCCTTAGAAAGATTCATGATGCCCTAAATTGTATACCTTGGAGAAAATCGATTACGTAACTTTCAACCAAACTATATAAAGATAAAGGTAGTAATTGGTAGACCACAAATCTGTCAGTTTGTTCTGGATTGCTCTTCCCTATGAAAACATAGTTAGGGATATAAGTAACTAAGAGCTAGCTACAGGAAAGCATGACTCAGAGTCAAATGGAGAGTCTACTTCTTTTTTCCTTTTACTTTCTCCCCAATTCCTTATTAGGAGGAGATAAAATTAGATCGATAGTACAACTAAGTGCTTGGGTCAATTAGTAAGGGATTGTTTTAGTTTAACTAGTGGTTTGGTGTTCGAGCCCTAGGTATGAAGCTGCGATAATTGCTTAGAGGTAGTGAGGTGCCCCCTCAGCCACCCCATTGTGGACCAACACTCCCATGAATCAGAACAGTCGGTTGCTCAGATATCTAGTAATAAGATACGGAAAAGGTGCCGGCTGGATACCAGTTGCTTTGAAAAAAATAAAAAAATAGATGGATAGTATGGTTCAAGTTATCTTATTTTCACCTTAGAGAACATGATTGTTCAATGCAGCATATATTAAAAGGGTCCCATCGGGCAAGGAAGCATCTATTATTAATATGCACTATTCGCATTGTCAAGATAAACTTCAACTCCTGTGTAAACCCTTTCTGAGGAAAACTTGATAACCACATTTCTTTCAGAGGTTGTTAATCAGAGCTTGCAATATCGTTCCATTTAACACCCCACATCCACAGGAACTTTTTGAAGGTTCTCTTCCACAAGACCAAAATATATTGTTGTGGCTTGCCACTAGTTCAGGTGATAAGGATGGGATGAAGTGTAGGTTGAGGTTCAAGGTTTAAACCCTTATGATATGAAAAAATATAATAATAAACGTTGCTGTGACTAAATATAATAGAGACTAAATAATCATGTAGGAAAACAACACGGAATAAAATAAATAGGACATGCAGGATAAGGACAAGACAATTAGGACATACCAATCAACAAAACTAGCTTCAGTTATTCCATCAAGCATTTTCCCAATTCATTGCTTTTATCTGGGTATTTCCTGTCAGGAAGGACAAACAGAATAACAACCGTGAACATAAAGATAATCTGACAGCAGTTGTATTACCAACCAGCAGACTGTGTACAAAGAAAAATCAGCATAAAACAAATATAGCATAAAGCTAAGATGCTAATCTCTCCTGACCCACTTCCAGAATTTTTCCCATCTATTGCTCCCTACCTGAATTCTTAGACCCATTTTTCCAAGAAAGACAGGCCAAACTGTACCAACCTAGAAGTAACACGTCTCCCATAACCATGTAAAAAAAAGGGGACCGGACCGGCCCTTTGTGTGGTCTCGTTTGGCATCTGAACGGGGACCAGGTTGACCCGGCCCACCTGGTTGAACCGGCGGGTTGGGTGGGTCAACCTGGTCCCCTTTTTTTTAAAAAATTGAAAGTTTTAAACACTGAAAAAAATGAAACCGCAGTAGGAAAATGTGGTTCATTAATTTAAAAAAATATGGTAACAAAACTAGTCTTTAATTCTCTATTTTCTATTTAAACAAATTTACTTATGAGAAAATAATTCATTTTATCCCAATTATTTTATTATTGATATTTAATTAAACTCTAAAAATTTAAAATATGGGTAAAATAAAATAATATTCTAGGTTTTACCTATTACTTTTTATAAAATAAAATATAGTCTACTAAATTCTATTATTTTAATATAACCGGTCTAACTTTGGGTTGACCTCAATCTGACCTATCAACCTTTGAACCACTGTTTCACCCTGTTCAATGCTCAGTCCGGTTCTTTCAGCATTGCCCATAATCCAGATTTTTAACAAATCTGCAAACATTACTCAGCAACTTCTTAAAACTCTCCTACTCTTTATCTTTCTATTGATTCCAACTACAGCAGACCTTTCCAATCAGGAGCCCAGCAGAGGACAGAAGCAAAGTGGAAATAAATACAAAAGGAAAAATCAGAGGAAAATGCACTGATAGTCTGATATTGTGGGTCTGAACACCAAGAGACCAAGAGAGAAATAGAACCTGACGCAGACCTTGCAAATGTTGCATATGAACTTTCTTCAAAAGGTAAAAAGACCAGCCTCACCACTAAACTTCCTGAAAGTTGATGACATTTTCAAAACAATCATGTGTACAAGTTAGAACTGGGACACTCCATGCATCCCAGTAAAAAACAGGAACATTCCAAAATATCCAAAAAAAACAAAATATTCAATGACCTAATTTGTCGACAAGACCATTTACAGCTTGATTATAGAGGTGTATCCAACCACACAAGCACCAGTTTTTTCTCCTTCTTGAAGGATCAACTTTCGAAAGGATTGAAAGGTAAACAGCGTGCACATCTTAGACAGCTGCCTGTCAAAGCCAATCAAATTTCCTTTCCTGCAATTTTTTGTTTTGTAAAGAAGAAAGTTTATCAGAGATAAAATAATGTACAATCAGTCCAATATCATTGTTCAAGCTCAGATCATAGCATAGCAACAAATTGAAAAAAAAAAACAAAGAAAAAAAGAGCTGCCCAATCTATTTGTTCAAGCTCAGACCATAAGGGTGTCAGTCCATGAACAATCCTTTGAAATATACTTGGAGGGCAGTGAAGAGGATATTGCACTGGTTGGCAGGTACAAAACACAGCATTAAGCTCAGACCATGCATTAGTACAACATAATAACGTACAATGATACAAATTGAGCCTCAGATTGCAATAACACAGTACAAACAGTGTTATATATATACATATATATATATATATATATATCTTGATGCAAGTCTTATTTCAGAATGCAGAAGAGAAGCATGGCTTCTGTGGTGACTGGAATACTATGGATAAAGTATTGGCTGAAAAAATTTAAGGTGCAGTTTAGTGGACCGACTCAAGTTTTATATGATAACTTGAGGACAGTCATGATGACACCCAACCCCGTACTTTATGCTAGATCCAAGAACATTGATCTTGATCTGCACTTTCTAAGTGAAAGGGCTATGGAAAGAAATTCTAGTTAGACACATTGCAGCTTCATGTCAAGTTGAGTTCGTATGCACAATGCAATTCCAAGCACTAAGTTTAATAAGTTCAGAACTTACTTTGGTGTAGAAGGGCTCTTCGAAATGAGGGAAGGTGTTAGAGTAGTTGGGAGTCAGTTGGTCTGTTATTAGCTTCTTTTGTTTCTGTTACTCAACTCTACTCTATATTCTCTAACTCTAACTATGAATACGACATCTCTACTCGTTCCACCTCTCTCACTTTCTCATACTTGATATTCATTCACCATATGTATGCTCAAACATTGAATTTGAACGTTGAAGATGAAAAAATTAAAGCAAACGAAAGTAATCCCCATAACTCAGATACTTCTCAATTGGATGGAGCAATGAGACTGTTTCCCAAGTACTCAACATGGGCAAAAAATTACTCATTTGTTTACAGCTCTCAAGCTTCAAATGATTCAGTAAAATGTCACTTTGAACAGAAAACATATACTAAATTTTTCCAGCTATTTCAGAACTAAAGTAATCCTATTGAAGTTTCCTAAAGCAGTGCCAATCTAAGTACTACATTGCTCTTTCCTCTCAGTGAGCTTCCGTTGCCTAATTTTAGATTTACGATCAGTTGGAACATCTACAGTTTCACCTTAGTAAGAGGATAATTAATTAAAAAAACTCATTATTGTATACCTGAATGGGAAAATGTGAGAACTTTTGAATTTGCGGAAGAGAACCAGATAGCCCCAATAACCCAGAAATATGAAGGCTCCATATGCAGACTGTGATAAAGCAAATATGATGGGTTTTTCCTGAAAGCAGTCATTCCACTCTGAATCAGATCTATTTATGGAGACATAAACCTTGTTTGGTATGGTAGAAATGGGAGGGTGGAAATGGAATTGGAATTGAATTCCATGATGTTGGCATGTTTAGTACGATGGAATTACAATTCCACGTGGAATTCAATTCCACTTAAATACCCAATTTCAATTCCATACCCAAACCTATGGAATTCATTTGGGTTCCATGGAGTCCAATTTTTGGACCAAAATATCCTCCCTTATATCAAATAGTCTTTTTTGTTACATTTAAAAAAAAATCAACATTCATACAAGAAAGATATGGATTCCATCTTCATTTCCATGACATACCGAACATACTTTTAAACCTCGTTTCCATTTCCATTTCCATATCCATATCCATTTCCATATCCATCAAAATGAATTCTGCGTACCAAACGAGCCTTACAATGCACTACGCCGCCCACAAATTTTATTGCTTTGTCAGATGTGGGATGGAGACAAGAAAGAAAATACATATTAAACTATATATGATCCCCCTAATCCCCAAGAAACAGCAGATAGATTGGGGGGGGGGCACCGCTGAATTTGGCTAATCACTACCATCAGAATGAAGCAAGTCAATCAAAATGGGGGAGTTTAAGGAGAAGAAACTGAGAGAGCAGAAGCAATAAGGTCAGACATGAACGCTTTATGCTACCAACAATAAGGATGATAAAGACCAAATTTACGGTAAATTCCCACTATCAATTTGTTTGACAACAAGGATGTACATTGTCATGCATCTTGAAATAATAGCCACTGTCTAAACCATCAACCTCAATTCTAGCAAGACCAAGGTCCGTGAAAGAATATACAAGGGTTCAGCCAATAGCTTCAAAATACAGGTATAAGAAGTGAGCTAAAATAAACAAAATTTCATATAGCAATAGTTTGAGAAGTTAGTCCAGACTACAGGCATCACTGTTCATCGTCCGTACAATTCCGTACGGCACACTGTTCATTGCCCGTACGACACACTGCTTGACTGAATTGATTATGCAAGGGGAAGGAAGTTTTTGTGTTATTAAATGATGGAAAATTGGTCTAGAAGTGAAATTAAACAAGTATATGAAAATAATTGTTGCAAAATCTTATTTTCCCTAATTTCCCATACATTTCAGCATGAAGCTGTTCTTGCATAAGGAGTGAGTTTTTATGATTTTGATGTTTCCAATGGATTTAGGAGATAAAATTGTGTAGGGTAAAAGTGAGAGAATAAATTTGGAAGTATTAGAATCAAAATTCGAAAATTTAAAAATTTAAGGACTTAAATTGTCAAGATTGAGTTTTATAGATTTCTAAGTGTTACAATGCATGGAAAATGATCATATAAATTGTGGAGCTTTGCAAAATAAATTGTATGAATTGGTTAAGAAATTGAAAATTTTGAATATTTTCCCCTATAGGGAATTCAATAAGCTTCATTTAGAGACTTGAACCACTCCATTTCTATTTTTTCTAGAATTAATCATGAATTTTTAAAATTAATCTGAAAATATAAAAATTTACCAAATGAACAATAACTTTTAGTAAATTTCAAAATTTCATTTCTTTTGTCAATTTTATATTTTGGAAGGTACACAGTGATTTAGTAATGATCTTTGATGAAGATAAAGAGGTAACAAGTGAAATGTGACAAGTTGGGCCTTGGAGGCTAGTTAACAAGAGCAAAGCATTAGGGTTAGAAAAGATAAAGATGTGAAGTGGTCATATTAAAAAAAAGGTAAGATATGTTATAATTTAATTATAGGAGAAAATGTTAATATGACACTTATTGAAGAGAATAAAATGACTGAAAACCATGTAAAATATTTTGAACATCTGCAAAGAAATAAGCTAATGAAGTTAAGTGATAATAACGAGGGTTGAGCGCATATATATATATATATATGGCCTTTAACCCTGCAAAAGCAAAAGTGTAAATAGACGCAGAGGAAGAGCAGTGAAAGGGTGTTCAAAAAAGGTTGCCCATCAATATCTAGCAGTGAAAAATATATTTAAAGAGTTAACAAATATATATTTGTCACTACATGTAGAAAATAATAATTAATTAAAAGTGGAGGGAAATACTAGGCATAGGGCCCACATTGCTTTTTCTCCCAAGTTTTTTTCTTCAGAAATAGAAAGCTTTGGGTTAGTTTTTCCAAGGGTTAAAACAATTTAAACATAAGGCCCATGTATTTTTCATGGTTTGTTTGGAACAACATTATCAAAAGTCGAACGCATATTTAATAATACTTTTTATAAAATGAGATAATCTCCTTCACATATTTACATCGACTTACATAAAAGTACTTCTTTACCGCGTTTCCAAATGACACCATAATTACGAAATCAATAACTTCTTTCTCTGTATTTTTCTTACTTCATCCAAATGAGGAGAGAAAATATTCAGTGGCTACTATTCTCTTCTATTTTAATTTCTCTTATCATTTTCATGAGTTTTGATGATGAATGCTATGATTAGGAGATAATTCTTAAATAAAGGGGCTTAAATACCAACAAAAAAAAAGCCCTCAACACAAAATTAAGAATTCAGAACCAGATTAAATTATATTGCGCTGGACTCTTTCTGTTTCTGCTGTGGAATGTCCAATTTTGGCACTAAGTGTGTGGTAAAAAATACCACTTATTTATTTATCAGATATCAAAATGCACACCTAACTTAAATAAATGTTGGATTAGTAATGCTAAGAAACTTTTATTTCCGCTTGATTATTTTCACCAACCACCCTCAATCACTATCAGTGTAATAAGCTCATCTTAACATAACTTGGGATAAGCATTTTCTTTAATACTAATTACACTTAAATAGATTTTTGTCTACACAGCCTCTGTCTCTTGCAAGGAAATGATCGCTGAGTATTCTCTCTTTCAGCAATCTTCTTAAAAGGACAAAACTTCAAACAATATGCAAATTTAGAGCAACCAGCCAGATTTATCATTCCTAAAGAGGATAGAGAAAATAAAGCATTGGGAATACTAACTAGATTGCTACAATTCCTCAAATTCAGGAATTTGAGCTCTGACAGATCAGCAATAGATGGATCAAGGTGTGATAATTTGGTGCATCCTTCAAGCTCCAGCCTCTCAAGATGTGGAAGCCATCTGAAATTTGGCATATTTATTAAATCCTTGGACCAACTAAGATTCATGTTCCTCAAATGAAAGAGGTATTTCATCTGTGGATAAAAAAAAAGTGTACAAGACGGTTAGCTTAACAATGTCTAAAAATTAGAAGGGTGCAAGCACAGTTAACATCACCTTTCTCCTTTCCCTTTCAATGGTGGTGAACTCAGATAACCAGTTCCTATTCAATATATTTGTGATGGGGCTATCAGGTACCTCTTCTTTATCCCATATACTTGTGATGCAACTATGGGGCAAAATCAATTGCTTAAGATAACGTGGTTCAAAACTTGATGGCAACGAAGTGAATGGATATTGGTGCCATGAAATGTACTGAAGTTGCTCTGAAAGATGCTTTAGGACTCCAGAAAGTTTCACATTACGAAATATGAGAAGTCTAAGATTGTTCATACACGATAAAACTTCCACTCTTAATGCACACCTTTGTGAACCTTCTTCTAATTCCAAGACTAGAGCTTCAACTTTAAGGTCGGTAGCCTGGAAAAAATACACGCATTCATATAGGAAAGATGTACAACGAGGTTACTTCAATTTGAATACATTATAACATTTAAATTTTAAAAAAATGGTAGCAAAACTTACTATATTGTTTTGCATAACTCTATAAATATCATCAAAATCCCACAGTCTGGTCCACTCTTCAGGCTTGGAGGGGACATCATGCCGAACAATTTCTCTTCCCATTTCTTGTAATAGGCCATGCATTTGTATTTTTTGGTCTTTAACAGTCATAAGGGATTTTTCAACTAAAACTTGTATATTATATTGCACATTAATATTAGATGTATCATCCAAAATTCCTTTGACATATTTAATCTCTTTTCCTACGAAAAAGCATGCAATGTCTAAAAATAAACGTCGAGGACGTCTCTCCAGTTCATCAAAACTTGTTTTAAGGACCCTCATTATCATAAAGCTAGCAACCTTTTTGAATTCGCACAATGCTGTGCTCCATTCAGAGGCTCTTCTGTTATACAAAAATGAGCCCAATTTCACAATTGCTAATGGAAGGCCATTAGCATAATCGAGTGCCCTATTTATAAGCTCCTCACTATAGCCTCTTACCATATAATCGCACCTGAAAGCTTTTCTACAAAATAATTGAAGAGCTTCATCTTTGGTCAATAGTTTAACCCTATAGATATGATGCTTCCCAAACCATTTAAACACTCCTTCGTCTCTGGTTATTATGATGATTCTACTCCCACCATCGAACCAGTTAGATTTTACAATCGGCCAAGTCTTCGGTCTTAGATATGAGCGATCAATAATATCAATAACCACGAGAATTTTATTGAAACTTCTCTGGCTTGCGATGTCCTGAAATTGAGATACATCAGATAGGAAATAAGAAGCATCAAAATGATGAGAGATCTTATCATAGAGAACTCTGGCAAGAGTTGACTTCCCAATTCCTCCCATACCAGAAATGCCCACAACTCTAGCTTCATCGTTTGAACCCAAATCAAGAAGCTCTTTTACTTCTCTCACTCGAGATTGCATTCCCACTAGGTCTGCATCAACATAAACTAACTCACGCACTTTTTTCTTGACCTCTCTAACAATGTCATCAATAACTTCTGGCCATGGCCTGAAGTAAAAACAAAAACAGAAGCGCTAAATTAATCCGTTATTCAAACCCTGTTTTCCTAATTGATAGAGAATAAAGCATGACAAAATTTACTCACTTGCATGGTACATACCAACCAAAGAGATTGGCCACTTTTTTCATTGCTAACCTCCATCTGTGTACTTCGCGTGAATTTGTTGAGAACCTTTGTTCGTATTCAGCTAAAGCTTTTTGGAAATAATTACTCTGCTTTTGTCCCTCAGATGGATCTACATCATAGAAATGGGGAAAACAGTATATCGCGGTTCATGAATGCGCTCAGCTATCGCAGAGAGCTCCTCAATACACCATATGGAAGAAGCATAGCTTTTGGAGAAGACGACAATGGAAATGTTGGATTGCCGAATTGCTTTAAGAAGGTGACGAGGAAGAAAGATGGAATCAGCTGGGTCAAGCTTCTTATCATCCCAAAAGGTGTTTACATCATTACTTTCAAGAGCAGCCCAAAGGCTATCTGTGAATCCGCAAGTTTCATCATCACCTTTGAAACTCAGATACACATGAATTGGCTTTGTTGATGATAATGATGATGATCCGCCAATGAAACTCTCCATGTGTGCCTGTAACCTTAAGCCTTGATGATATCTGAGCCTTAATTACTTGAAGATATTTGAAGGGCTCTAAATGAAAAAAGGGAGGATTTTAAGGTGTAAATTTCTTGGAACTTGCCTTCATACAGATGTGAAACTGCAAGCCTTTCCATTTCTACGCATCCCAATGGCGGTCAATTCCTTGTTGAGTCAGCCACTTTATATAATTGTCCGCCATAGCTGCTTCTACTCAAGTTGAATGATATTTCTCAATTTCTAACTTTTTTATATTTGTAAATAATGTATTTAATTTTGTAATCTCTTTAAAAAAGTTAACTTACATTTATATTAAATACATGAGGCAATGTAATTATTAATGATAATATTAAAAATTACTTGAATTTTATTCTTTTAACCATTTTAGTACACATGAATTAATTTGAAGTTTGTCTTAATAAAGATGGAGTATATAATTTTAAATCTTAGGTACTATTTATAAAAATCAATATATTAATTATAGCTATATATGTGTGTATTTCAGTGACACACTTAAACATCAAAATGTCATTCCTAAACCCTTAAAAAGACATTAACCTCATTTCTAACTTTAAATTGTCCATATCTAAAAATTCATAAAACACTTTGGAAGTGTCACTGGGGGCAGCTGGCAAAAGGAAGCTGGCACCCTCATCTCAATAATTGAGGTATTGCTGGGAGTAAGTAAGAAAACGACAATGAAAACAGATAAAGGAGTACAGCCTAAAATTTGGACCTTCTACATAATTTGTTTTTATTTTATTTTTTTATGTTTCGATCTTAAACTTTAATGAAACTATAATTAAATTCTAAAACAATTCTCTTGAGGGAAAAAATATGTTACATGACTCTAAATTTGGGACTGTTCCCAAAATCACCTATTGATGAACTCTCCTAGAGATGCACACATAACTTTCATGTAATGTGTGTTTAAAAATTCCATTGGAAGAAAGGGGTTTACAGATTTCGAGATACTTTTTATGTATTTTGAGATACCTTTTATCTTGACTTGCGTATCTATTGGGAGAAAGGAGTGCCCAAACAAACGTGTAATTTCAAAAGAATTACTTGAGACTTTGTTTGGTGGAGACTGTGAAAGGATGGGTTTAATAAGAATAAGGATTGGTTCATTAAGGCAATAGCCAGTGGCCCAGATTACTGAGCTTTTAATTGCCCTGGTGGGCTATAATAGAAAGAAATATTAGGTTATAGATAGTGGAAGAGAGTGGTGGGAGGCAATAAAGAATTTGTGTGGACCCAATTTAGCAGAATGGGCTAGTAAGTTGACATTGGCTTCGTTTGGGTTTCCGTTAGGAACCCCGTTTTGATCCCCAAAACCCATTCTCACGCAAGCCGAGACAAAATTCCTCTCACATAAAGTACCTAGGAATCTGTGTCCGTTTTCTCAACGGGTTTCCAAACGAAGCCATTACCTTTCTTTCTCATATATCTGTGTATGAGAACGTGTACCAGCTAATTAGTTAAACAATATCTGGAAGGGTACAAGCACAGTTGACATTACCTTTCTTTCTTTCCCATTCATTTGTAAGGGAGCTGTTAGGTAACTCTTCTACATCCCATACACTTATGATCGATGCAGCTATGAGGCAAAATCAATTCCTCAAGAGAATCTTGAAGGCAGAGAAGTGCAAAAGGGATATTGGTGCAATGAAATATAGGGGAGCTTCCATGCAAGATGCTCAAGGGCACCACAAAATTTCACAGTACAGGATATGAGCAGTCTAATATAATGTTCATGCGTGATAAAGCTTCCACTCTGATCTCAATGCACTCCCCTGTGAATCTTCTCCCAAGTCCAAGAATATGGCTTTCAGGAACATCAAATCTGTGAAGAGACAGCTAAAAAGGAGGAGGAGACAGAGGGTCGTGGAAGAAGAAGTGATTGGCGAAAGCTACACCCCTTTGTGTGAGCCGCCGGCAGCGGCAGGTTCAACGGGGAAGCGCCACGTGTCGACGGTATTCGGAATTTGAATGCCCCTTAATTTGACATTATGGTTTGGATTACAAATGGCCAATTTAAATTTAATCATCTCTAATTAGTTTGTTTCTTATCGTGTCCAAGAGTTTTTTTATGCGAATTTTTTGGAAATTTGATAACAGAATAGAATAATTGTCAGACATACATAAACTTAACGTTGTTTAAAAATTGTGATTATGGAATATTGCATGCCATCAAATCATGAATTGTTTATTTAATATGTAAAAAAATAATATTTTACATACAGTGGATCATTAAAAACTTCCAGAAAAAGGGATCAGAAAGTAACTTTTAAATTCCCTTAAAACTCATTTGGTGTCATGAATTTGTTAAAGAATATATTACTATCCGACAGTAATATGGGTTTTTTATATTTAAAGAATATATTACTATCAGGCAGAAATGAAAATGATCAATAAGTAATTAAAAAAAAATATGGGTTTTTTTTAAAAAAAAATCGTTCTCACCTCTCTCCCCCTTTCTCCATCACTCTACCATTAGCCTGTAACCATCCCAATCACGTCTGCGCGCAGATTCCGGCCCCTATCAATGCCGTCGACGTTCATCGTGTTCAAGCGTTGGAGGGATTCACAGAAAGAGGTCTCATGCATTCATGCCCACTGTCACCATTGAAGGTTGATGGAATCGTTGTTGCCGTGAAACATGGTGTGTTGTTGCTGTGAAACGTTGTCGCCCATTGAGTCTGGTAAGTCGGCTTTTTTTTTTTTTT